>JAVCKT010021727.1:21132-60253 GCA_032273925.1 Rhynchotus rufescens
CCCTTAATCATCCTGGTTGCTCTTCTCTGGACCCTCTCGAGAAGCTCCACGTCCCTCTTATACTGGGGAGCCCAGAATTGCACACAGTTTGTACCTTGGAATAGGGCCATATATGTGTAGACCCATTTGCAAGAGTTTAGCTTGCGTTATGACAGCTGAGGACTTGGCAACATCTCTTGGGCATACAATAGAGATTCTCTCCAGACTTTTTGTCCCGGAAAACACTTCTTACAGTGTTTTCCTTCCTTCGGTCCCCAATACAGATGCAGAAACCTCTCTTATTCATGTACGTGGTGCTAGGTAATGGGTCGCTACTACAAAGAGTGGGTTCAAGGGCCCTACCCATGTCCAAATAGAGCAATGTACCTCCCCAGAGGCAGCCCTGCCTTTGCTTTTCCAAAGGGCAGCAAGTTCTTCTCCTCAGCATCCTCTGCTGGGCATGTCGTGCTGGGCAGTTTGGCTTTGGGGACCTGAATTGACCTCCCTGTCCTGCCCCAGATGTCTTCATCAATAGTCACCGAGGTGCAACATGGATAAAAATGACTATAAGCGAGTGGCTCAGACATGGAAGGTTTGGTGAAAGGAACCCTGAACTAGACTCCCCATTTAGGCACCTCAGTTGGAGGCCTAAGGACAGGAGGGATGAAGCTGGGGTTGTGTTCCTCAGGATAACAGTGCGCCCTGCTCTCATCCCATGCCTGGCTGACCTGCTCTCACTGCAGCTCCTGAGGACACCAACAGGCTCCTCTAGTCTGGCTGCCCAGAGCCTGCCACAAGGCCTTCATCTTGGCTGGATGCCCTCAGATCCCATGCAAAACTGGGAAGATCTCTGGATCTGCAAAGGAAAACTGAAGCCCTCGGCATATGTGGCACAAACAGGTAATTTATCCTTCGTAGCTTTTAGCCATTTCTTTCAGAAACCAGGCAGAAATTTATCAAAATCTCACCAGTAGAAAACAAAACAAAATTCAGGTGCTAAAGCAAGCCATTTCCTGTAAGGGAAACAGCTATTTTTACAGGTATAAGTGAGGCCAGATTTTCTACAGATGCAGGAAAATTCTTCAGTTTGCAAGTTCGATTTTTTTTTAAGCTGGGGGGGAGGCAGGAAACGTAAAGGATTTTGGAAACATGAAATGAATAGGTCAAGACACGTCATTCTGCTGAACCAAAGCAGGGGGCAACAGCTTGAAGCTGAAATTAAATAGACCACCTGCAAGAAAAGGAGAGGAAGGGGAGATGGGGAGAGGGGAGGGAGGGAGGGGCAGCATTGGCATGCATATAAACCCCACGTTTCTTAAAAGCATCCGTCGGTGAATTATTAAAGATGCTGTGCTGCTCGTTTCAGGTTTGGACATCTTGGCAGTTGTGATGGGAAACGTGCCAGGGCACACGAGCACGGATTGAATACTTATTTTCAAATTCCTGGCAGGCACCTTTCCTTTAAAACATGGACTCTGGTGAGTGCTTGGAGGAAAAGTACTTGTGCTAAAGGTTGGAGAGAGAGCCCGGCCCTGTCCCTGCCAAACACGCAGCTAAGAGCTGCACGTGACAGAGATGTCTATGCAGAGGGACAAGGGGCTCTCTGAAGCACTCTAGATGTTCTTCTTCCCACTCTCCTCTTTGGCCGGTCCACGTTGCCACTGCGATTCTCATCCTCCTCCCAGCGGCTCCCAGGCTCCTGCTGTGTGGGCTAGATGCTCCCATCTTGCTGAGCCTGCATGGATCAGCTCCAAGCATCTCCTCCCAGCTGGTGCTTTCCACCTCTCGTGACCCTGCCTCCATCCATTCTTTCTCCTTGGTGCTTCCTTGGCTCTGGGAGCTCCCCAGCCTCTCTCGGGGGTCTCCCTGGCATTTTTCATTAGCCTGAATTAGCCTGTGCTCTAGCACTAATTCTTGTTCTCCCTCTGCCCAGATACAATAAATCTCGTATCTCTGAGATAGGTTCAAGAGCTCCTACTAGAAGAACCAGTTTGCCTCCCTGGTGGCCTTGGCACTGCTGTATCTCTGTCTAGACCATTCAAACGCTGGTCCCTAGCACTCCACTTACCACCGTAAATCTCAGCTGTGCGAGCAGCCCTGCCTTCTTTGCCCTCCCCAGTTTGATCAATATTTTGAAATAGGGAATGAAGCAAAGCAAAGCTCAATGGAGGGTGAATGTGATCCCTCCCCATGGGGACGCGAGGGAAATTGCAGACCCTGGCTGGACAGCAGAGCAAGGCAGAGAGGAGGATGGTTACAAGCATGTGGGGCAGGATAAGGGATTCAGACAATTGCCAGGATATTTGTAAATAAAATAATAACCAGCAAAGGGAAATAAACTGACATGTAAAATGCGCCTCTTGATTAAAACAGCCTTGGAGACCATTAAATGACAAAGTCACTGTGTATGCCAACAAAACCCCAACCGTAGCCCTGATGCATATTCATAGCATCTGAACAACATCCCATCGCGACACTAACGAGGCACTGTGCTTGGGAACACGCTCACATGGAGCCGGGGGAGACTGTTTGGTGCCTGACAAATTTGGGAAGGCTGCAACCGTTGAAATCTCTCTTTGTTACTTAACAAACATGGAAGTAAGGGAATGCCGTACCTCTTGTTATGGAAATAGCACAGAGCGCTGAGGATATATGATAAGTCTAAGAGCGAATTACAAACATTCAGGACTGATCCCTTTGAAATCTCTGGGAGTTTTGCCATTTATTTCAATGGGGGCTTTACCAGGCCCGTACAATGGATGTAGTCATTTATCTGCAGGCGTCGATGTGGGACCCTTGGCCGTAGCAGCCATGCTCCTCACAGCCACCTGCAGACCCGTTTCCCTGCTCCTCCGTGGAGGCAGCGTGTGAATCACATCATCCCCATCACATAAGGCAGCAGATGGAGAGGTGGGTCATGGCTATGCGTGGAGGAAGGACATCCTAGCACCTTCTGTCTACCCTGCTCAGTCATCCCACGCTTTCAGCTTGACCACACAAAGGACATCAGAGACAGATATGAAGATAACAAGCAGGTGCATGTTGTTTCCATCTAGAAAGCTTGGATTAACTTTACCCCAAGATAAGCAAAAAGTAGGCAGTTGATACTTAAATGAGTACAAGTTGCTTAAAGCCACGTAGGGAGTTTATTGTAAAGCTGGCGCTGCAAGGCCCTTCTAGCTCCATGGGCGAGTTGTGACCAGCTCCTCTGCATGGGCAAGGGGGACAGCAGAAGGAGGGGATGGCAGGAGGCCGCTGCCCTCACTTGTCCCTTCAGTGCTCGATTTGCAGCTCCCTCATCCAGCTCTACCTCCTGTCCTAGAGGAGGGTCTGCCTCCCACTGGGTCCCATGAGCTTGCACGAGCTGTGCTCTGGGCTCCTGTCTGCAAGACTCCTGATCCTGACCAGTGCATACAAACCTGCTCCAACCTTCCCTCAGCTCCTTCACCCATTCGCCCAAACTGTCTGCAGACAGCACTGAAGGTGAATGAAGCTGCTTCCTGCCTGTTCTGTGCTGGGACCTCCTCCTACCTGCCAGGGAAGCACCCATGGGCACCCACAGACAGCCTGCAGAGAACCCCGAGCCCCTTTCTAAACGGAGTACAATGAAATTGTACTCTGTGCATGGAGGGAAGACAAACAGAGCCTTGCCAACCTGTACGTAGGCAGGTGCAACAGCAGCCATGATCCAAGGCCGTGCTCCAGACGGGACCTGAGCAATTGTGGCACCGATCCGCTTGCGGGTGCACGTGGTCACGTGCATGCACAAGCAGAAGGAGGATCCTCCGCAACAGCCCAACACCTCCCTTTGCACCACTGCTGCTTGCGCCCTAGCAAAGCTCTGCTTTGTGTATTTCTGAGTTAACCATGCTCCCTGGCACATTCCCGACACCCCCTCTCCCACATGCAAATCTAATCTACCTGTAGGCTTTGCTTAGTAAGCTTAAGATGCCAAGTTTGTCAAAATCAGAGTGTATCCAGTAAATTACAGAATTACATGGGCCTGGCTGAATGAACTGATGCTCAAAGACTTGCTGTCTTGGTCAAACTGGGATTGTTATCTACAACCATTCCTGTTAGCTTCACCATAGAGAAAGGGGCTAGAGCAAAGAAAGTTTCTTGGGATTTATCTTAATTGCAATGAACACTGCCGACCAATCTGGCTGATATCTGATGCTGTGTTCAGCCAGAGCCTCCTATTTGTCTTTATGACTGACTGAAAGATACCCAGGAAGCGAAAAGAATAAATCACTGAGAGACTGAGGGGTCTGCAAAAAAAAAAAAAGAGAAAAAGAGAAAACGAGAAAAAAAGAGAAAACCCTTGCCATAAATCTGCCCTGCCACTTTAAGAAAGAGCAAGTGGTTTGAAAGCATTTAGAAGAGTGGATTTATTATGCCTGTATTTTCCACCTCGGGAAGGCAGGGCTCCCACTGGGGCAAGCGAGAGGCTGGAGAAAAACAAGCCGGGAAGTTACAGCAGAAGCTGCTGATGTGAATGACAGTTTGCTGGTGGGAATAAAATGTTTCTTGTTTGTTCCAAGATGGAGATAACAGAGTCAGGAGGTCAAGTGGTGTGGGAATGCCAAAGCCCGGCGGGTAATGTAGCATGATAAAAAATGAGGGATCCAGGGCATGGGGAGGCATTTCCACAATGGGCTGGCTTGCAGCACGGAAAGAGCTTAGATCTTGTCTGCATTTAAATATTGCCTGCTAATTGCACTCCATTACCTCCCTGTCCACGACGGACGCAGATGGCCTCGTCCCACCCAGCCTGTGTCAGTACCTGCAGGCGGATGCCCTGCGTTTGATGGAGAACTAATTGGGGTGGGGGGAGACGTGTCCTTCCTCATCCATCAATCTCTTGGCCATATCTACAGTAAATGGAGCTATTTAGGCGCTGAGGATACCGGCGCTGACCCGAAACCCCCTGCAGCGCGTGGCGAGCCCAGCGAGGGCCCAGCAGGAGCCGGTGCCGAGGGCAGCAGGACGCGAGGGGCGACGCTCGTTCCCCCTGCACTGGGGCTCTCCTGGAGCCCGAGTGGGCACCGCCGGGGGCTGCGGGCCTGTTTCCTCCTTCCTTTCGGGAGCTATTTGCCTAGGGGGGGATGCATTGTGCAAAGCCTCCCTGCTCAGCCCCACGCCTTTCCGGACACTTTCCTGATGAAATTTCCATTTCTGGAGTGGTAATTTTGTATAGGATCCGGGCCTGGATTCCCACCTCCTCTTTCCACACTTGCACATCTCCCAGGGACTACGGAGCAGTTCACACCATGTGCTCGGCCTCCAAAAGAGGCACTTTTATTAAATGCCAAAAGCCACTTCTGTTTCATCTGAGCGCAAAGTCATTCAATGATGCTCTAAAGAAAAGCATCAAATCAAAACCACTATTATTCTAGTTGGTGGGCACTGCACGCCAGCAGATGCCAAGGCATGATGTGTCAGTAATGAAATGACTGGCAGCTCCACGGGATTTTTCGGGCTTGCTGTATATATCAGAACGCAAAACAGGAGGCTGAAGCCAAGACTAGTGTTTAAATACAGAGCCTTAATAGCCAAACATCTGTCCAGCTGTGGCTGTGCTGCACTGTCTGTAAAGTACAGCAGCTTCCCTGCCTTATTGCTACCAGATCAACAGCATGGGAATGTTCCTCTCTCTAATTCACAGCAGTTTGAAACCATGAGGGAGTGTGGATTAGGCTAAGAAAGCAAACTTGCTCCACGAACCTTCCTCTCACAGCAGCTTTTTATTAAAGGAAGTGGGAGGTACGCTCAGCTGATTTCCTTGGCCTTTTCTCATTAGGAGCCAGGCACAGCTGACCATGTAGGAGAGGAAAACAATAATAATAATAAAAGGGGGGAGGAAATCAAGGTGTCAGTCACGTCGCCATTGCATCTTAAGCAAAAAATGTGAACCAATTTCCTTTCCAGTTTTAAAACAGGAGGCAGTGTAACCTCAGGGTACAACTGAATTCAATGTGTGCTTAGTGCTTCCACCTTCCTGAGGATAAGAAACAGGAATGGGACTGGCCCAGGGCTGCTCTGGCAGTGCTACGTCGAGCCTGCCTCGAGATGCCAACCCACAGTGGTCCTCACAAAGCAAGAGCTGCCCCTATTCAGCTATTTACCACATTGTAAAACAGTCCCCATCTCCAGGGAAGTCCCAGGAAACCAGTGGCAGGGGCAGAAGAGGAAGAGGGGAGATTTACCCACTGTCATGAGCCCGCTTAGCTCCAGGGCTAGAGCCTCCACCATGTGGCCTCCTGGTTGACCTCCTGCTCCCGAGGAGACCAGACAATGGACCACAAGGATAGAAAAAGCACAGGATCCTACAGCTTGGGCGGCAAGGGCATGTGAAAGAACCCAAGCTTACATGTGGTCAGCAAACAGGTCAGGTATCTAATACTGGGTGAAGCCCAGGGGACAGCAGGCAGCTGCAATGCTAACAACAGTCCTCTGGTTGCAGGAAACACCAGACTTGGTCATGTTTTTGACTACAATCTCCTGACTCATGAGAAACGCACAAGCAAAACTCCACGATTGCCTTGGTTCCAGTAGGAATGTTACCCAGCACTACGATCCATTCCCTACAGCAAGGTGGAGACAAGTTTCCTCTCTGAGGCAGCAGGTTCAGGAGGTCTTGGCTTTGGCAGCAAATTCGGCCTCGGACACAGACATCTCCCTCATTTGCTTGCTCCTCCGTTAGACCAATGCAATTGCTTTGGGGCCTGTATTAGACACCTTATCCATGAACTGATCTCTTCCCTTCTTTTCTGCTGCTGTGGCTGCTTGATCCTGGAATCAGCTCAATGATCTTCTCTTTGCCCTCCAGTAGAGTGACAGCAAATTGTGGCATGGATGCAAGGAATCTGCTAAAATGGGTGTGACTGATGGAATCCTATGCTGGAGCACCTTTGGTTGTGAATTCATCCACCTGCACACTTCTAGTTGTATTTTTTTCCCATCCCTAGTTTTAACTGCTAAGATAAAGGACCAGGATAACTGTGGCATGTTTTTATCTACTGAATCAATATGAGCACTTGAAGCTAGAGAGATACTGAATTAGCCCTCAGGGTGCTGCCTGTATATTAGGTCTCGGTGAAGTCTCAAGGTAAGGTGATCCTTAATTAAAAGAACATCTGTCTGCAGGAAGGCCTGATCCAGAGGCTGCTAACGAGCTACCTCACCTTTCACCTCTAGGTCACCAGCTGGAGGATGGCTCTGGTTGGCAGTGATGGGAAGTCGATACCTTCTGTGCACCGTTCACTGGCCTTTATGGAACAAGCAGGCAAGTCTCAGTGGCTGTTATTGGAACAGAAAATATTCTCTCACGCAAGCCCTTCACAGGGGCACTGGGTGACACTTGGCTGCTGGGCTCCAGCCCCGAGAAGGGAGGGAAGAGTTGAATGATGTGGGAATGTTTAGGCAGCCTCAGCGCGTATGTAAATGAACAATTCTCCTTGCAGGATTTTGGAAAGAATGGAAATATTCATGTCCAGTCATAACTATCACTGGCCCGGAAAATTAATCATGAGGCAGGTTCATTTGGACTAGCAAATCCTCATGGTGCTTCCTGGCCTATGGATACCATGGTATGGAGCATCACACTTAGTGCTCTCTGTCAACGCTGATTTTAACATTTGACTAGCCCATGGCCACGAACAATGCTGACAGCTTCCTAGGACATCATTTGGTTTGTGCAGCAACTGCTGAGGGGGGCCTAGGTCAAACCTTGGGAATTCAGCTCTAGCTACTTCCTGGTGGTGCCAGGGTGGCCTGGCAGAAGTGACCTGGTTTGCAATGGGGACATTTCTGTATCACACCTGGGATTACTCCCAGTACACCAAAACCTGTCTCGGTTGTGGAAGCTGAGCTGAGCTCTGGCAGCACACGAGCTCAGGTCACTGGTAAAAGTGTCCTGAGGAGCTGCACGGCCTGTGGCAGCAGCACCTCAGCCTGCCAGCAAACCCCTTCCACCAGGACTAGGTTCCCATGCAATATTGAGCCATTAGAAAACAAACAAACAAACAGAAAAACATTAACAGGGCACCACTGCTGGCCTTCAATAATTGATGCAGCAAAAGCTTATAAAAGAGCCTCCAATGATACGCTATAAAAAACAGTTATTCATAAGATTTCGTGAAAAGTAATGTAAAGAACCCAAGAAAAAGAAATGGTGAGGGAAACATGGAAAAGAAATGAAGCTATGGAGGTACAGGAGGTACGGTGTCTTCGGCACAACTGAACCAGCCTGGTCTGGGCTCTGCTCTTGTGGGGTCTCACCTGAAGGGCATCTACATGAAATGGTAGCAGCCCTCAGTGTGCAAGAGCAGGGGCTCTAAAAGAGGCTGTAGATGTCTTATCTTTCCCATACTCTGAAGTGGATGGGGGTCATAGTCTGATTTGGCCCTTTTCGGACTGTTTAGGGAAACTAGGTACTCTTTTTCTGTCAAATTGTGCCTTTCAGTTTAGCTCTAAAGTTTCAGGGGACTGAATCCAGGCTTTAGGACCACACTGCTTGGAGAACTCAGTAGGCGAGCCCTGAAATCAGCCCTGCACAGAAAGTCCACCCGGGAGCGGGCAATGCTGGGGACCCCAGGAGGACGCACACGATGCACTGAGGAGGGGACTCCGAAAGATCCGAGGTACCTCTGGGATTTTCCAATTACAGGTTATTTCTGTGAAAATGCAGAATTATATAAATGAATCTGTGTCAAAACATTCTGTGGGAAAGGTTTGGTTTTGACAAATTTCTCCACTGCAAGCTTTTTTGAAAGAAAGTTTTGAAGTCATCTTTTTGACATTCTCAGACTAAAAAGCTGTGCATTTTTTTAAGGCAAAACCAAGTTTTCAGCTCTAATTCAGCCTCTGTTGGACAAATGACGTTACTGGAAGCCCATTACAAAGACCTCGTTCAGAGAACTTTCTTACCACTAACCAACTAATGAGGATAAAGGCACAGGGGGATATTTTGTGTTGAGAAAATAAGCACTTTCTTCCTTGAAAGTTGGCTGCATCATTTATTTAAGCATAGTCAATATTTTATGGCGTGCTAACATGCACATTAAATGTATTGTAAGGCCTCTCGGCCTGATGTCACAAGTTACATGGAAATAACAACAGCTCCAGTCTCATCCGTGGTGGGAGCTGCTTCAAGGCTGCTCTGCTGCACGTTGGGTTTTTCCTAGGACCATCCTGAAACACCCTTTATCGCAAAGAAAGACCCTTCTAGGGCGCCGACGTGCAGGCGGGCTATGGGATCTGAGCAAGTGGCCAAGGTGTCAACTGAGCAGTGGTGTCTGTGCCCTCAGCTCACAGCCAAGAAGAGATAACGCACCTGATAACTGGGACGCTCCAACAGTGGCTTTATATTGGGGGGAAATGGGCAGAGTTCAAGGGCTTTTTTAAGCCCTTATATTACGGAACCATCAGTCAAAGAGACTTAGGCAAAACCGAACTGCTTCCTATCTGCCACGGGCTGCTGATAAGGCCAGGTGGCTACTGCAGCCCTCCCACCTGGACTTGCACAGAAGGACCCACCGCTTGCCCACCTGGGCCCTGTGGTGCCTTGTTTCGTGCTGCATGCCCTTTCCTGATGAACTTGCACTGCTTTCTTCTCCTGCCGTTTCCCGACGCCGCAGCCGGTACCCACTGCAGCTCTGCTTTCCTGGGCAGTTCTTCCTCCTGTCCTCTGCTCCTGGTCAATGTTCTGCTCACTCGCAGCTGCCCGCAGGGATGGTCAGGCATCACTCACGGGAGGCTGCAGTGCTGCAAACCCTGCAGGGTCCCTGCATCGCTGCTAAAGACCAAAGCAGAAATCTGCTGGGCAAAGCCCATTTGCTGGGCATCCACAACAAGGGATTTTAGGGGTCTTACATCACCTCCTTTACTGAAAATACGGAGACCCGTATGTTGCCAACAGACACCTCCTCTGCTCTGCTCTTTTTATAAAGCCAGGCATGATGTTAGCACTCAGCCAGCAGCTTTGGAAAACATTTGGCCCCCAAACTGTGCATTGGAGACCTGAACCGATGGCCCTTCTCCTTTGAGAGAAGGAAAATGGAAAAGCCATTGAGATGCCTCCTTAGCGCCAGGAGAGTCAGACAGACGGCACAGCTGCTGCCCTGCTGGGCCACCACGCAGCCTCCTGGAAGGCTCCCAACCCTGGCTGTCTCCATCAGGATGAGTGTGAGCTCATGGAAACCTGGTGGGCAGCGAGGGCGTTGAGTCCAGGCCCTGAAGATACCATCGGGGCAGGAGATGCCGGGCCCAGCTCCAGCCACCAGAAATGTCATAGCTGCTTGTGGTGGAAACAGCCTCTTTCCTATCATGGCCTCAGATCAATGGATGGGTTGAGGTCTGTTGACTTCCACAGCAGCCATCCAGCCAGTGACACCTAAATATTTTCCTCCTTCAGGAGACAAAGGGAAGGAAGGCGGCCTGGCTCTTGTCAAGCGCGGAGCTGACAGCTTTACAACCTCACTGGGGAGAGGAGCTGAAAGAAAGAGCGTTAGATTTAATCTGTGCTGACAGGGGTGGGTGATGGGTATTTTTATAGTGGAGGAAATGTATCGAACAGGGGAAATTAGACTAGAAGATGATAAGGATCTGGGCCTGACACAGCCAATTAATAGATGTTTACAAATGATAAAAGCTGATAGATCAAAGCAAAGGCATTCCTGTTGTCCTCCATGTGTCTACATTGTTTGGGAGTGCCCCACTTGGTGGCCGCTGTCTTGGGGCGGCGCTCAGGGCCCTCACCGCAAGCAGCCAGGCCGCTGTGCGGGTCCTCGTGGGTGCTGAGCACTGCCCGCGGTGCCGTGACTCCCCAGGGAGCTCCCCGCACCCGCACACGGCGAGCAGACAGCTCCTCGTTTTTGCAAGGCGTGGGGAATATTTCTCTGGCTTGCACATCTCCCTCAACCCAAAAACTCAATTCAAATAAAGAAAATACAGGCACGCAGTGCGAAACCTGAATGCAGCGTCCGGGAACCTCAGTCTGCTCCAGATGGGTAGATCCCCTACACATTTATGGTCACATTTTCTGCAGGATGCTTGGTAGGAGAAAGATATGCTTTAATATTGAGAAAAATGCCATGGTTGTGCTCAGGAACCTGCAACCATTTTGCACCAGTAGAAGCCACGCTGTGTTCTCTGCTCAGTGTGACAGCGAGTCCATCAGTTAATGGCAGTTTTAGACAAGAACTGAATAGCCAAACTCCCTCCCTTTGGTGTGTGCACACTGACTAATTTCTAGTTCATAAGCCCTTCCTGGTCCACATTATGCATATGGCTCCTTGTCTCTTTTTTGGACTAAATGTGCTAAATCTCACAGAGACAAAAAGTAGGGGCAGTTCTCTAGATTCAGTCTGGGGCTGCTTTCGCAGATTCTATCAACAAGGCAGTTCCCAGATTTGTTTCCTCCATCCTCTGCAGTTGCCCAACACTACCCAGTTGGCCTTGAGTTCCCAGGCACCCATGCAAACCACCAGACCATGCCCCAGGGCAAGCAAACTGCATCCCTTGGGAATGAGTATTTTCTTCCTGAGCCTCCAGTTCCCAGTGCTTTTAACAAACACTGCAAGCTAAGGAGATCCCAGGATATGGCAGAGTCATACAAACACACTAGTTCTGCAGACATACCTCACATAGGAGTCTTAGCTTGCAAAGTCAGGGTTTGCTTTGGCTCTCCATCCAGGAGAGATGGCAGAACTGAGGCCATGCTCCATGGTGGGTGAATGATCCCGGCTTCAAAAGCAGCTTGGCAGAAGCCTCCCCAAAGCAACTGCTGTGGCCCTCAGAAATATTAAGCATGAGTTCAGGCATTTCTACATATGCAAGAACAGGCAAAGAAAGAGAGAAACCCTACACTCATATAGCATGAGAGAGCTCCTCCAGCACTAACTTCTACAGTTCTGTACTCTTCTTGTCACTGCTGTGTCAGCCTTTCCCACTGCCAGATGGGTCTGCAGATGGTGGTATGTTCAGCAACTGATGCACTTTAAACAGCTTCGATGAGTGCTGAATCTCTGCTCTACATGTGTGTTCGAGGCAGGGAAAGTGAAGATCTGCACGCTGGCCTGGCTTCATTTCAATGAGGGCAGAACAGGCGAGGCTGTGATTTGGAGCTGGAGATCTGCCCTCACTGCAGAGCTAGTGGGAATACTGTACCTTTATAATGGTTCTGCCACACAGAAGGATGTGGCACTCAACAGGAGGCAAATTTCCTAACTCTTCTGTGCAGTTGGTCTTATTCTCCTTATAACAGGTTAGCCAGGTGATTACTTGTAGCCCAAGAACTCAGACCCTTGTATTTTTGGATTTACTGATCTATTGAAGACATCTAAATCCATATTTAGGACCGTAAGTAATGAGTACTATTTAAAAAGGGCTTAACACACAAGGTTTCCCTTGACTTTGGAAGAATCTGTATCAGATTCTACAGTGATTTACACAAGTGTTACAAGCTTCAACATAATGTGGGCATCAAATTCCACCTTCTAGCATCAATCCCACAAGTAACCACCTAGTTGGAGGTCAGAGAAGACGGGTAGTACTTGTTAACACTAAGTTATATTTGTCCTGGTGGTGTCTTCAGACATGGGTAATGAAACTTTCCAAAGTACTGCTTTGGGGCCACCTTAGGTAGTGATATCTCAGCTATTCCTGCATTGCTGCCCATAGCATTTACACAAGAGGCCTTAACACAGTATTATCCTACATTGCTTTAATTTGCTATTAAAGCAATTATAGCCTTTTGAGTTTGGGCTTCCTTCCAGTCAGAGTAAATCTCTTCTCTAAGGCAGGCAGTGTAGCAGCTCCACAGCTCACAGCACCCATTAATAATGCCAGTTCCAATATAAACACCACCAAGGATTTATCCTGGAAATATTCTGCATAACTGAGGGCACCTGCCCTAGATGCAGTGATTTCCTGAGTGGACCTACTGACCTGAAAGTGGCACAACAGAGAGACCCTATGTTTTCTTCCCACTGTATTCTCTACAGGCGTTTTGTCACTGACCCTGAATCACGCAGCCCAGCTCTTCTGAGACCTGACTGCTCAGAAGTGCTCTGAGCTCAGTCTTGTGTCAAGAATAAGCCCTTGGTGAATTATAGTTGTAATTATCTAGTCCAGCAGAGACCTCAAATGCTTGCTTTACTCTAAGCATCTGCAGAAATAGTTGATTACACCAAGTGGTGTGGATGCTGAGGCAGATGACATTATGGAAGGTGGGACTCTGATCGCCTTGAGGCCCAGGCCTGCCAAGGTCACGCACTTCGGCAGAAAAACTCCTAAAGCCGAGCCTACCATAGCCATAAATGCACAGGGTGGAACCACCTCACGTAACATGGAGACTGAGCAATTCAGTTTACCTATTTTTTGCCACCCAGGTCTCCCTGTGGAGGCACAGGAACATCTCTGCTGCCTGCCAAGGTGGCCCAGAGAACTGGCTTTCATAAAGCTAGACATCCAGCTTGGAAGAAGTAGGTACAAAATTGATAGCCCAGACTTACCAATGTAATTGAGCCAGTCTGATTTACCATGCTTCCAAGTGCTAAATTCCATGGAATCTGTATTTCCTATAAGCCCAGGTAATATTTTCAAAGGTGCTTAGTGACTTAACAGCTTATATCTTATAGACTTACACTGAGATTTGGGCTTCAGCACCCAGATCCAACGAAGTACATATGTGTAATAAGCATTTAAGCTCCTGTATCCCAGGCGGGAGCCTAGGCATACTGCTGGATCTGGGCCTAAGCATCTAAGTCATTTTGCAAAATTAGACTCTAGCACCTAAGTCACCTAGATGCTATATATATATTTAGCCTCGACTGAATCTGTGTCCTTCCCACAGGTTCTCCCGCAAGTGAGAATCCTCAGCAGCACCCACATTTATTCTTTAAATCCACTTCTTGGACAAGACACAAACCCAGAAGCCTGAACATTATAAATATTAAAGTTCCTATAGCACTTTCCGCAGGAGAGGAGGTGTTAGCCCCAGAATGCTGGTCTGGCTCCAAGGCAAGCAATTGTGCTCAGCCTCCAACACTTCACATCCCCTCTCCAGTTTCTGTTTCATTGTGCTGTGCTCCTCTTTGCTTTGACTGTACTCTTGTTATTTTAATCATTTTTGTCTATTCACTTGCAAAGTTATTCCCAGCTCCACCAGTGACAGCAGTGGCAGGGCTGGTTGTCTTGTTCCAAGCAAATAAGTATTTGAGAAAACATACAGTCTTTTCCTCTTCAAGATCCTTTGAACTGCACAGATTTTACTTCTTCATTCACAGTGGAAATGAGATTTAAAAGAAAAATGTAAAAATAATGCAAGTTCAGAGGAAGAGGTTTGCAGAAACAGAATTTTGAGCTTTGCATCCTAAAGGATGTTGATGACTTCTGTTCCTGCTAGAAGTTATCTAACAAGGCAATGGGAGAGTCCTCACTTTAGTTTGCAGAAAATAAAAGCATAGCAATAATTGGTTAAAACTGAAATATTCCTGTACACAACACTGCAGTTTTAAAAGGACAAAATCCGATATTGACTTTCAACTTCACTCCTTGGGTGAAAACAGTACAAAACCAGTATGACTGGAGTCAGAACCCCCCTGTGTGCTGCCCACAGCCTTGGCCGATGCTAGCGCGCTGCCTGTGGTGCAAACACTGCACCCCTGGGTATGGTGGGCGGCCACGGCGCACATCTGCGCACAGCTGCCCCACCACTGTCTGCAACAGGTATAAGGACAAGCTGGGCGCTGATCTCCGCAGTCTGTGGGAGGTCAGCGAGCATTATTCTCTCCCCAGTTAACTGAATGTGAAGTGAATCACCGTTTGCAAACACTCTGGTGTAAACTTGGCATGAGATCGAGCTCAGGGCTTGGCCAACACAGTCCAGATTGAAATGAGGAAACTCATACCCAGCAGCCTCCCAGGAGGAAGCAGACACTGAGTGCTCTGTAAAAGGCTTTGTTAAATCTTCTCCTTAGGAAGGAGATGAATGCAGGACACACAGCAATCCCTCCCCGCCTCCTCTGAAGAGCAATGACATTCTTGGGATGCTTGAGAGTTGATGGTGTTGAAGGCTTTGAAGTGAGGTACTTGAGCAGTCTATTTTGACTTCCCTGGGTGACTCATGCTCAGCTCCGTATCTAAGATGGCTTTTCAGCTTCCTTTGACTGCTTTCCAAAAGTTACATGTTTGCTCAGCTTGACCATGGACTGTAACTTTTCTGTTCAACCATTCATCTTTCCTCCTGAGAGTGGATGAACAGCTTTCTAACTCCAAAGGGGGTTCAATGGTTCAGACAGTGTTTTTCACAAATGGCAATGTCTAACGGCACTTTTGTATCAATAGGACAAATCTTAACCCTTTGACAAGCTCCCAGAGAGCTGCCTTGGAAGGCGTCAATGCAAAGCACTTAGCTGTGAAGCTAGTGCAGATCACGTGGTAAACTTTGCTTTTATGCAGAAAACCAGAAGCACGAGGGAGGTCTTTTGTTATGACACATATCATAAGGATATAATAACATATTAGAAATAGCTTCACAAAGTACACCCTAAATGAGGATTCGTAGGAGTGATTTGTAGGAGCTGAATAATGTCTTTCACCCAAACACCTGCAGAGCGTTTGCAAATTACAGTTTTTAGATATTAAACTGAGCATAATGCCACGTGGCTCTGCAGTCTGACCGTGTCCACTCAGTGTCCTCTCCCAAAAGGAGCTGGGTCCTGCTGGTTCCCAGAGTGGGGCGAGTGCACTAAACAGAAAAGCTAGGAAGGACTGATGCACATTCACAGGAGACCTCAATTCTGATGGTTCCTCCTATCATCCACACACAACCCTTTCTCCAGAAGATCCTTAAATAATGCACATGAACACTGCTCCCAACAAATCTGCCAGCCTGTGACATGAGCTGCTATGAAATGTAACTATCTTAGATAGTGTCTTCAATGGCAGCTATTAAATCTGTAATCAATTGAGAACTTCATTTGTTTTTAAATTGAACTGCTAGGTGACTACTCCTAAGGGGCCATTCCAGCCCTAGAGTGACATTTGACCTAAGTATTAGCAGTTTCCCAAATGTTTTCCTTCGCCTTCAGGGTGTTAGCTCATTACAGGCGCTTGCTGTGGGGCATCGTCTGGTCCCTCTTGCTCTCAGGAGTACACATCCTGCAGGGATGCACAGAACGTGATGCCTGAACCACAACATTCTGTTATGCCACATGGCCTCTCTGCTGGAAGTGCCTTAGCATGCCCAGGGAAGGATGTTACAAGGATCTGAGGCAACACGAGGAATTTAATGCTACAGAGCAGCCAAGAGCTTGGCTGTGGGTTCACCAGGGAATCCCTGCACAAGACAGTTTCAATACACAACTTTTCTCACCTCAGCAGCAGGAAGACATAAATAATTTCAGGATATAATGTGGCCTGCACCTGTCAGTCAAGTAAGGACAAAGTATTTGTACAAGCCTTAACAGCATTAAGAAACAAATGTTGGATTTAGCTGCAGTTAGAACTGGAGCTTGCACTTAGCGACCTGATGAAGAGAATCACCACTTTAGCACAAACCGAAGTCTGAAACCAGTTGCTCAGAGCACAACACATGACCCATCCTCCTGTCAGAGTCCCCAGCCCATGGTTGGGTGAGTTTTCCCTTGCTCCTTCAGCAGAGGGCCTGGCTATGTCTTTGTATCAAGCTCTTTGGTACTGATGACATCCCTGGGAACAAGCTGGATGCCAAGATACCGTGAAGCAGAATCTCTGGCCGGGTCCCTCAAGACATAAGACAATAAACCACACAGTAAGGGTTCTTCTACACTCTCTCCGTGTCACAGACTACTGCAGCATGCAGTGAGCCTGGCATAACTGGCCACTGACATCAATCTGGGGACTTCCCCTCACTCCACCTGTGTTGTCACACACAATAGTGACTAGTTTAAGGTTCTTCTGACACTTTAAGGCAACACAGATTCACTTCCCAGCTTTCACACTGGCCCAAAGAGGATGGTTCCCCTCAAGCATGACCTGTACCACAAGGTTCATATTTGGTCCTGTTTTACTTCTCCACTAGAAAGAGGATCCAGTCTCCCTGGATTTCCCTTCTCCCTGATTCTCTGACCACGCAGTTTTTCTTTCCAGCTCTCCCAGGTGTATCTCCATGTCTCTTCCTTGCTCCTCTGATAGCCTGTGCCAGGAGCCAACCTGGCTCTCCCGGAGATGTTCTCTGTCTTGACCATTTCCATTTCCAATGACCTAAGCACAGAACCACTCTGCACAGTTATTTTGTATATCTAACACACTATTCAATTACTGTAGCTGCCATTTGTGAGAACAAGG
Source organism: Rhynchotus rufescens (assembly GCA_032273925.1). Taxonomy (NCBI): domain Eukaryota; kingdom Metazoa; phylum Chordata; class Aves; order Tinamiformes; family Tinamidae; genus Rhynchotus; species Rhynchotus rufescens. Next base: position 38,443 of record JAVCKT010021727.1, read on the forward strand.
CCCTTGACACCCTGCAATGACCTTTGCAGGCTAATTAATGGAACTGGATAGCCAGAATGGCCAGGAATATTCTGTGTGTATGTGTGCACATGTGTTATCGTAGGTCCTTCTCCAGTCCATCCTCTACAAAATCCTACCAACTGAACAAAACGAGGATTTCTCAGGTCATCCTGTTCATTTCTTTGTCAATAAAGGGATTGTTCCCGTGACTGTTTTGCGCCAAAGAAACAAAACCCCTTTGCATTTGGACATAGAGACTGGGTGGCTCACATCTATTTTGGCTAGCACACAGAGCCAAGGAGGACAGGGATGTTGGACAAGAACTGAAACACAAAATGCTGTTTGCCTCTTTTTGAAACGAGCAGACAACTCTGAAACTAGGAAGAAAATAAAGCACATTATCTTGGGCATCACAGTCCAGCAGTCTGGAAAGCGTGCAGGAGATGGATCAGTGAACAGCAATGACCAACAGTGCTATCCCAGCTATTTAAAATCATGCCTTGGATCTCTTCATAATACTGAGATTGGATTAAAACCATGTAGGTTTTGTTTTGTTTTTAAATAGGAACACATTTTGGCAACCTTCTAATAGTCTTTACTGCAGGGTGGCAAATCATAAGAGTGGGCAGGTTTCTTCCCTCTTTGCACTAAAGGCTGAGATTTCCAGTGAATCAGTTTGTCACAATAGTTGGGGCTCTGGGGACAACCCCAACACTGCAGAACCTCGTGGTTTACACTACATGAGCTCCCAGAGCTCCAAGGAGGGTCATGCTCTAAAGCTCTGCTGGCCACTCTCTTCCAAACTTAGGTTTGGAGCCAAATGATATGGCTTGAAAGAAGAAAGCTAGTATCTCTGTCACCATCCTCTCCCAAAACAGATCCCTTCAGCTTAAAACCCTCATGTGATGTCAACACCTCCGCACTATCTCTTCTCTCCCTCCACACTCCTGAGATCTCAGCTTGAGCAAACAAGGCTTAGTAAAGAAAACATGCATCCCACAAACTGAAGTCAAGGCATGATGGAGCCCAAATGGCATTCTCACATGCCCCTGTTTCCAGATTTTGGGGTCTATGCTCAGAGCATGAACCCTCCTCCATGTTCTGTTCCTGTCTGTGTCCCTTTCAGGCTGGTGAGATTTGTTGCGGGATAATTCTCAGTGACCACCTCCCCATAACAAAGCCACCCCCTTTAGACGCGGGCAGATGATATAGAAAATGGGTGGTTCAGGCTGATTTCATGAGGCCTAATAAATCTTCAGTAAATTAAAACTCATCCCCCTTTCCTCCCCTCCCCAGGCCTTTGTCTTGCTAATACACATTAAGCCCTGCCTGGCTACACACTTTGAGGCATTTCGGAGGTGAGGTCTGTACAAAGCTGCAGATGTGGGAGCTTTAAAGGACCTTTGGCCCTAGTGTTACCCATTAACATCAGCCATGCCAACGCAAGAATCTCACCATGGTTCTGTCCCCTCAAAAGGGCTCCCAAGTAACAACTTCACCCTTTGAGGAGGGGGGAAAAGAAAGAAAAGAACAGAAGGAACGATCAAGGGAGAATGAGAGAGACCTTCCAAAAGAAGTATTCCCTGTAAAGCTAATTTTGTCCCTGAATCACTGTCTGATGCTGAGAGCTGGTGAGAGAGTGCTTAAGAAATCACTGCATCTCTTTCAGGCCAAGGAACACTGGCACTCATAACACTATGTGTTGCGGTATGATTTATTTCTCTCATCTCCATTACCCTGACCTTCTCAGGTACACACCTTGAAACAAAGAGCTTAATGGAGCCCCATATTCAAAAGAACTACTTTTGTCTCATATTTAGCATTTTAATCCTGTTCAGATGTTCTCTGTGCTTTCTACCCTTCATTAAAATAAAAATCAAGGCCTCACCCAGGCTGGAAAGAAAATCACTGGCCCAAAACATGACTGTGAATGTAAGAGCCTTTCTGGAGTATCCCCTTATGCCCCAGGGTCTTCTCTCGTCCCTGTGCATGGATCATGCTGTTGGCCAGTGTACCTGCATCCCCTCTGTGACACGAGGAAATGCGCAGCCAGGAAAGTCACATAATTTATAAAGCCCATTGGCTCGAGCCTGCCCATTTCCAGTGGGCCACGATTTGAATGAGAGCTTCAAGGCTATCAACAAGTCTCTTCTCTTTTCAGTGTGCTTTCAGGTGGGACTCGAACAAGAAGCAACAGCTCCTCTCGGCAGGTTTGGCAGCGGAGGCTGCACCTTCTGTCCCTTCCAGCACTTTGGCTAAAATGCAAAGAGAAATGTTGTGGCCCTCTGTGGGTGCGTTAGAAGTCTCTAAGGTGTGATGAATGAGCTCTGGAAACAGAGATCAAGGGGAAGATAGTGGGGATGAAAGGACAGTTAGATCAGCCTCGACATCCTGGGATGAAAGGAAAGGTGAATGGATGGATAGATTAGACAGTTACTGTAAGTGGAAGGCAGGAAATCCAAAGTTGCCGATGTTTATCCTAAACACCAGATCTGCACCTGTAAAAATTGCTGCTTTATTTCATTTTCACTCAGTCCTCTCTTAAGCAAACTTCCCAGCATGATCACGAGTGTCCCTGGCACAGGAGCTATGGGCAAAAAAAGAAATGAAACCACCTGACTGAGCAACCTCATAAACATATAGAGAGACAGAGATCTCAAGGGGAAGCTTGGATTCCCACTCTTTTTGAGTTCAGGATCTCTATGGCCATCCCAGGAAGAAGGGACTGTGCAGTAGTATGAAAAAGCTACAGGACTGGGGGCTCTGGAGGATTACGGGGCTTCTCTCTCCAGCGTGGAGCCTGTTAACTCTTGACTGTTGCTGGAGGCTAAGGCTGAGAGTTTTCTCTGCCCAATCAGATAAACATAAATGCCTCTCACTCCACGCAAGTTAGCATGAAACTGCACACTGTCACGCCAAATAACACTAGCGAGAGGAGAGTGTGTTTTACATTAATTCGCCAAATCAAATCCCAACAACATCCCAAACAACTCAGATATTTATCTAGGGCTGCTTGTCTATCCCAAAAGCACAATGAGACTTGTCATGTTTATAAGCTTTCCTGGTGAGACTATTTTACAACAAAGCAATTATCCCTTGGGGATCGTATAACTATTTACATATTCATTTGCTAGTGTCTTACCCATCATTTCCTATCATATCAGAGGCCGGCAGCTGCTGTCCTCTCACACCATGCAGTCCTCAGCAATTCGGGCTGATAAGCAGCATGGAGCTTAGAAATCATCCTGAGAGGCACGCAGGGGTATTGCACCGCCTTCCTCTCCATGTCAAAGCTTTAAGTGGAGAAGGGAGTGAGTGGCAAAGGAAAAAAATCTCTCCCGCTCACTTTGGGGGAATTTCACACTGACAACTTTAACCTTCTCATGCAGCTCTATACATTAGATTCTAAGCTAAACTTTGACCAAAAACTGCAGTTTTGTTTCCTCCCACAACATAACACAAAAATTAGTAGAACTCCAGTACTTTTTCCAAGTTTTTTGTTAATAGTTGAACCTTTACAAAATATATCAAATGTTCCATGTGATGGGATTGCATGTCATTCCCCTATGGCTCCTTCTGCACACCAAGGACTCCTGTTTCATTTTCATGCCACAGATTATTTTTATTCTGAAATCAGTTCAAAGCCCAAACTTGCTTGATACCTCTGTAACCCTCAGAGCAAATGGTCTGAACACCTCCAGGAGATGCCTCTGCCTTTCATAGACAATAAATGTGGTCAAAATTTACTATACTCTCATCTTCAGTACTTAAGCTATGTGCCAAATGTAGAAGAAGAAAATCAACTTTTAGATGTCTGAAATCACTGTCCAGATTTATGATACTGCGGACAGTGAGCAAAGGTTTCTCACTATTTGGCTCTTCGTACTTTGCCTTGATCTGGCAAATGAATGTCTTGTTGTCAATTGATTGTGATTTTCATTCCATTAATTCAAAACAATGAAAAGAAGACCCAAACGACATTTTAAATACATACATAAAGACTCTGCCAGCAAATAAATCTGAAGATACATTTCACTGCAAAAGTTCTAAGCCCCAGAACAGCTACCGTGCAATAATACTTCACTTCTACAGGGGAACAATCCTCCATCCGAGATCTTGAATGTGCTTTGGAAACAAATGCACTCCATCTTCTGGCATCTACCTGGCCTGACTGGCAGAGAGTTAAGATTAAGGGTCTGATCCTGCTAAAATGAACGAGTTCAGTTGGAGCAGGATGCAGCCTTGTGGCATAAAAATGCACATAGCTCTTTGAAATGCCTGGCAAAGCCTTTTGCTGCGAGGGACATGCTCCAACCTGCTCCACCTGAAGGGAAGCACAAAACTATTACTGACTTCAAAGGCAGTGGGACGCAGCCCCAGGGTGGAAATTAGCTGCAACATTAATTGAATTAGAAGAGGGGGATTCCCTTCGAAGAACTGCCACTTCCTGGGCCATGGGATGAGATTTGTGTTGAACACAATTACAACTAGGCTGAAACACAGAAAACAGATGCTGTATTCAGTGGCTAGGCACCCCAGATGACCCAGAACCAAGGTCAAGGTCAAGGTCAAACATAACCTTTCTGAATACAGCCTCGCTGTAGGACGGGCAAGGGCAGAGGCTCCTGAACAGCATCATGGCTCCTGGAGATGGGAATGAAGCAAGAGCATCAGCTCCCACCAGACAAAGTGCATGTGTGTGTATATTCAAAGCTCTTATCTCTACAGGAAAGAAAAGAAACAAAAGACAAAGAAACAAAACAAACAAACAAAAAAGAAATCCTGAATTACGTATAATCTACAAACAGGCAGGAGGGAAACTTCACCTCAGCAAAGTATGAGCATATACAACCCAGACCTGCTCTAGTCCCAAGTTTCAAGATCTGAAATGTCCCACAGGATGTATCCCTGATCTCCAGAGGTCTTAACTCAGCCTCTCTTGTGTTTGCCACCTCTGGCACTCTGTAGGGGCATGCAGAGATTTTTGGTTAGTACATATTCTCCGTTGACCTTATTCCTTCAGTACTGTGGATGCTCTGATGTCTTTGAGCCCTTCAAGCCCTTCTTAGATAAGGTCTGCTCACCTTTGTTGCTCTTCCTTTCATTTCTAAACAATGATACTTGTGGGCCGTTCCTTCTCTCAGCCCTGTTAAAGAAGCAAACCTAGTTCCCTTCCAATTTTGATAAAACCAACATGGATTTCTCTCCATAATAATGTTTCCCAAATCCTCAGCACACTCACCTCAGGATTCCTACAAAAACAACCTTCTCCAAATATACCACTGGCTCCTCCTTTCAAGTCACAGGCAAAACTGAGTGGCACTTGCAATGAACAAACACCCTGTAGTGAGCTGGATTCTGCCATTGGCTTCCTTCTGCAATGCATGAGGCTCTTATAGAGACCAATATATTTAAAGCATTTATCTTCTCAGTCTCATTGAAACCTACTTGATTTTCTGCCCTCCTTGGGGCAAGGTCTGAACCAGTGATTTGTGGCTCAAGACAGTGCTCAGATGCCTTTCCCAGGAATTCCAGAAGTCCATGGGGAGCTGAAGTTGACAACATCAGATAAAGAGGAATTCACCCACAGGACATCTGGCATATCTGATCTCTGCTTGGGTTACTTGATGAGTAAAGACCAGCAATATGCCTCAGAGCTGGCAACCACCTGGCAACAGTAAAGTTTAATGTGAATGTGGGTATTCAGTGGTGTGAGCTCAGAAATGAAGGCAAGAATAGCATCAGAGATGGGCAAAGCCTGTGTGGACCACCGGACAACTCGCTCTGGCAAAGAAGAGCCAACGAGATGCTCAGATACCATTCTTTGGTCTCATAGCTCTTGCTGCCTTGCAGCTTATTATAATCCATGGGCATAACACTGAAAAATATTCCTTCAAAATTTGCATAGCCACTCTAGAAAGCTCTTTTCATCAGTGGTTATCACAGAGTTCTGCCACAAAGAACAAGGTCTCTCATGGCATTTTACACATGAGAAATGGAAAGCAGGAGACTTCACTGAAGGGATTCACCAGATCAAGGAGTAAACAGAGAACAGGTCTCCCAAGTTTCTGCCTTGTGATTTTAGGGCAGAATTCTGCTGGCCTTCCTCTCACAGTAAAACGAAGCAAGTGCTGTTCTGCACATGAATAGCAATCGGTCAAAAAGATGGCCCAAATGCCCTTAGGATGGCCCAAATACCCATTTTGGACAAGAAAAGACCAGTGTTGTGACCCCAGCAGAGGGCAGGACCCCTGCACTCTGCCACTGCCCCCTGCCACCAAAGACTTCAGTTCCCTGGATCATGCCCCTGTTCCCGGGTCTTTCGGTAGTCGGTAGTTCCCGGCTACCAAATTCACATCAACTCCCAGTGAAAGGCCACGTGAGTTCATCTAAACCATCCTCACTTGTAAACAAAGGAAAAAGATGCTAAGGCTGAGAGCTCCTGCCACACAGACCCGGACAGCTCTGGACCTTCATGGTTCTGGCCTGATTATAATGGAGGCAAGTTTTACCATAAAAAAAAATATCGTGCATTCTCCCCAAATCCACACCGTGACCTTGCAACACGGCGTGCTGATGTAGTGAGGCTGGATTTTCCCTTACAAATTCCCCTGCCAGGATATAACTATGTTCTCAGATTCAGTAATATGTGTAATAACTGTATTTCCTCCACATGCCCTGGGATCTGACCAGTGCTTTGCATGATGCTTGGAGGAAGTGGTGCAGCAGTGCCCTGGCTGTTTCTTTTGGGGTTTCCTGCTGTCTTTGCAACTGCCAAGTGTCTCTAAAGCAGCGGTGTTTCAACATGCCTCGGCCCAAACCATGCTTTGCTGAAGCACCCAAAGTTTTTGGCCAGACCTGCTGCATTTTGGGAATCTGAAAGACTTGCTCTGGGAGATAAGATTCTGGGCTTTTCCAGGATAGCAAGGCCAGGCACAGGCAAAACTTCAGAAGCACTTCATGAATTAAAAGAAAAATAAGTGAATCACACCGCGTGTGTTGTTTCTAACACTTATGCTGCGGCTTTTAACTAGCCAAGAGCAGCGGAGCAGCTCCAGGAGCAGCCTCCCTCCCTCCAAGCAGCATAAATAAGGAGAAAACTCCACCCAAGTCAGTGAAGCGACACCGAGGCTTTCTGAGCCAACACAAGAAGAGAAATCAGGCCTTAAAAATACTTAAAAATACACATAGGAGAAAATTATTTCTAATCATTTGCTGCTGTGCTCCCATACCTTGTTTATGTAGGCCGAAATGCTTTGGATGTCCCAGTGCAACCATCCAGCTCTCAATGCGTTTAACAAGGCCGGACTGACCCGAGCTGCCCAGGCACCCCTCGGAGCATCAATGGAGCTCATCTTTTTCCAGACAAGGGATAATTCTGGAGTTCCCCTTCTCACTGCTCACTCCCTGCATCCTCCTTGGGATGGAGAGGGAAGGAGGTGCACAAACCTGTGCCGTGTGCTCTAGGCGTGCCTGCTTGACCAGGAAGGTTGGACTAGATGATCTCTAGAGGTCCCTTCCAAACTTGAACATTCTGTGATAAACTCCCCAGCATTCATGTCCCTCTGCTTCTAAGCAGGAGGCGGTTATAAATAAATGAAGCCAAAAGGGCTCGTCCTCGAGCCGGCCTCGTTCCCTGTTCCGCAGGTCCCTCCCTCCCCTTCCCGGGGCGCCCTCTGCCACGGAGCGAGGCCGGAAGGCAGCCGGCCTCCACCTCCGCGCTCGCGCGGAAGGAAATCGCTCTCCATTTCGAGGGCCCCATGGCCTGGCTGCGTTTCAGCCCGCGCATTGTCCCGGCCCTGGGTCCCGGGGCAGGCCGCCGCGGGCCATTGTTTGCAATTCAAATGAATGGACCTCAGGAAAAACCAATAAACTTAAGTCAGCAGAGGATCTCAACAAGCAGGGCCGCTTTCACAGATCGGAAGCCTCCTCCCTGTCGGCGGGGGCTGCCGAGGAGCCACTAGACAAGAGAATAACTCGGCACTCGCGGGGCTGAGAGCCTTTCACTCAATGAAGTCCAAAGCAAACAAGGTTCCCCTTTAGGAGATGCCTTTATCCAAACACTCCGGACACACCGGGGAAGGCGCGCGGTCCTCCCCCGCTGGCCGCCTCAGGCCTGTTTCGCTCTCCCCTTCCCCTGCCCACGGGTGGGATGGCAGGGCTGGGCCTTGCAGAGCCCTGCGACGGGGCCATAAATCCCCCCCTCGTGCAAGCAGGGCGTTGTGGGAATCAAGTGCAGCAGCGCGGGATTTATAGGTGCGACGGCTTGTACCAGCTTAGTGTTTAATTTTCGGTTCGGCTTTAACTGCCCTTTCTTAGGAGGATTTAAGGATTTCCATAACTCATTGCAGCTCAAGCATCACAGTGCAAATCCCGCTACTCTACCCCCCGCCTCCACTCCTGGATTCCCTGCAGAGGAGGGAAATCTCAGCTGGGCAAGAGAGAGAAAGGCTCCCGCGGCAGGGAGGCCCCGCTCCTGCTCTGCCATGTCCTCTCGGGCGTTATCTGGAGCTGTTCAAGAAGTCGCTTGTGCTCCGCTGGGAGGGCTCTTTGTCCACACCCTGCTCTGCTGGCCACACACAACTGTTTACACAAGCCCAGCAGTGAGAAAGGCAAGCATGATATAAGGCACAAGACCCCCTGACACCACCCAAGCGCTGTGTTGAGACATCTGATAAATCAGGGACGCGTGGGACTGGCCATCAGTGGCCCAACACAGGCAAGAGCAAGGCTGGGAGGTACATTCAGATTCCTGCTTGCTGCATCCAGGTTGTTTTCACACACTCCTTGTCTCAAAAGGAACCTGCACATAAGCGCATATCCTGGGAAGAGCCAGGGAAGGCTCCCAGGAACACACTTTGCATTGACCCACGGGCTGGCCAGTAGTTCTACCTGGGTACAACCTTAGAAATGCTAATTTATCACCTCCCTCGCTCTGCAGAACCACTGCTCCTTTCGGTGAGCAGGGCAACCGGGGAGGATGCAGAGGAAGGTGCTTCCTGCAGCAGCCCTGGGCATTACAGGATACAGAGAATAGCTTCCTCAGAACAGCCTCCAAACTCATCTCACCTCCCAGAAAGGCTCTGCAAGGAATCATCAGCCGCAGGTGCAACACCCAGGTCTGCTTTCTCACCTCCTTTCCTCCAGGCTTTCAGATGAAGGTCTTTTTTGAACCATATTCACCTAGTTCTTAGACAAAGTGTACTTACTGCAGTTCTTAGCAAGATCTGGCCAGACCATTTTGGGACTCTGTACACAGCAGAAAAAAATGCAATAATGTAGTAACAGTATAGATATACATATAGAACAGTATATACACACACACACACACATATATATATATAGTATATAAGCAGACCTCGGGTATGGTGCCCAGCTCTAAAGGTCCTTCTCGGCACAGCATAACCCAGAGCACCCCAATAGCACACACCAGTTAGGCCACCCAACATTAGCAGGCTGTTCTCAAGGCTTCCTGCCTGGACGGACCTTAGGTGCCCACATTACAGCTCAGGTGGCTCCATGCAAGCCAAGAGGTGGAAAAACTTACTACTTGTTTAACAAAGGCACAACCCACATCTGAATGGCATGGCAAAAACCAGTCTATAGAGTCACAGAGATGTTTGGGACACCACTGCAGCTGGAAAGCAAGATGCTTAATTCCCAAAGAGCTTAGGCTAGACGGAAAGACAAAAGTTTATCTGAGTTCATTACAGGTGAGAGTCAAGGTGGACTTGCTGCACACAGATGCTTTGCTTCTAGGTACATGCCTTTGTTTGGAAGTGCCTGTAGGGCAAGAAAGTTTAACTCACCTTTGAAACAAAGCTAGACTAAAAAAGACCATTTAAATCTGAATTAAAAAAAAATGTAGCAGCACTGAACTCCATGGAAATCAACAAGAAATGAGTGCTTCAGAGTAACACTTCTACTCATCCAGGCCCTGCAGGTTGCAAGGAAGATTAAGGGCTAAGTGGCACCTTCTTCAACATCAGGCAGGCTGGGTTTCGTGCTAGCCATTCTCCTCCTTGCCTACTCTGCTGCTGTTTCATTCCTTTCGCTGGTTCCTGGATCTTATTAATGTAGGTGTGAAGGGTGGGGGGACGACAACTCAGGCCCCATTGTTTATGTCTTGCTCCTAGGAAGGGGGACCGAAAAAAATAAAAGCTAACAATAAAGCAAAGCATTAGCCAGAAGAATGCTTTTATTGCCACCAGGAGTAATTCAAACCTTTTGTGGTGGTTTTCAGTCAAACTTTATGGTGGTCAAGGCATACACTGCGGGTTGGATTTAAAAAACAGGCAGGATATTTTATGACCATTAATAAATGTTTGCAGCCTGCATATGAGCATAGGAGAGGCAATCACACCTCCCGAGCTGGTCACCTGCAATGGTCAGAGACGTGATTTCTACCCCCAGCCACCCTCTCCACATGCATTACTGCTAGATGCATTAAGGGAAGAAAATTGCTTTTATTCTTACTATCCTGTCTCTGAAATATCAGGGTTTACTAGTGCAGAAGACACTGGACTCAAATGGGCCAGACTGGGCCAGGTTGCAAATCTCACATTGCTGCACAGAATCACCCTGGGTCAAATCTGCCTTTAAAATGAGACTGCAGATAGGATGTGCTTAAACTGTATGGAAATTACCTTGTCACCCATTTAAGGCCCTTTACCAGATTGCTATAAAACAGGGGCACTGACTCTTGAAGAGCTGCACTTATTCATAGATTTTAGGGCCTTTGTGATTCTTTAGCTTGACCTGCTGCAAAGCCCAGGTCAGAGGACCACCCCACGTAGATTCCTGTCTCATGACCAATAGTTGTGGCTGAACTAGAGCAGAGTGAAACCTCCCATCCTGAGCTAACAATTCACAGCAATGGGGAAATATACACATATACACATAAACATTTTTATACATGCACACATATATACATTCATATATATATATGTACACACACGTCTTGCTCCATCCAGTGCTGAGTCAGCAGTTGCTCAGTGGTGCCGTTTCTAAAAACGTGTCTAAACTTCTAAAAACCCTTATTGTCCAGTTTTCCTTTGGATTAGCATTACAGAATGGGAACACATCATCTGACTTTTCCTAAATACAGGACACATATACGGAATGCCCCTGGTTCACCAGGCCAAACAGGAAAGGATCAAAATCACTGATAATTTCATCTTGCTTTTAAATATTGGTAAAAAAAAAAAAAATCTTTCCCTCTTTAACACCACTAGACATGCGTTTGTCCTATTCCTCTTTTGGTTCCTTTATCATTTTTTTCTGCAATTTTCATTTTCTAATATATCCTGAATGATAAATGCCTCCCATGTTCATTCACTCACGTTTCACTCCAAGGAAACAGCCTGCACTCTTCCTTCTTCCATGTCCAGCTTTAACCATAGCAGAGCACATTGGGTTTAATGGGTTTTAATGCTTTCACAAAGCACTCCTGGCCCTCATCATAATCTGCCTGATTTTTCTAGGATAAGGTATTGGCACTTGTATTCATTCCCAAATCACTGAAGGAAATATTACACAGCATCAGGCCTACCACTCCAGATCCTTTAGGAAGCCTGTGGAAATGCATGGACTTAAGGCCAAGCCTTCAATCTGAGATCTGTCAATGCCAGATCAGCCAAATGCCTCTGAAAAATCCAAGGGTGAGATTGAGCTTGCTTGCATTTAGCCTAGCCATGAGAAGGTGAACGGTTTGGTCAAGCTGACTACAGATGCACCTATTGCAATCATCATCATCACAGTCACGAGTGGAGACTGATTTCAACCCATCATTCAGGAACTGAAATCTGGTGGAGTGGCCCTTCCCCAGGAGATCCCCATCTCTCCTCACTGGCAGGAAGAGGGGGAGCTACAGCATTTCTGCTTGATGCATTGAGATGGCTGCACTGAGCTAAATCTCCTAATCCATCATGCACATATGCAGAATAGCCTCTGTCAATCAGCCTGTGAAGAACCAAGTATTCCAGAAAAAAAAAGGTGATTTTGGCAAAACTGGCAAACAGAAGAAGCAACTACCAGTTGGATTGTGTCTTGATGCCTGGCATTGCTTCCCTGCTGGGTATCACCTTTCCAACCCGCTCAATCCATCTTCCAGCAGAGATGCTGATGGAGGACTCCCCTGATGGAGGACTCCCTAGATCCCATCAGTCAACACTAGCCTAGTTGTCTTAGACACCAACAGGAGAGTTGAGTCAGATTAACACTGTTTTCGGTAGAACACCGATGTCTGAAATGGGACATTCTTTGTTCCATTTCTTTTGACATTTGCTGCTTCTTTAATTTTTAAATGCTGCTGTCAATGGTTTATATGGTTCTTGGGTCCACATCATCTCCCGGGGTCCTATCAACCTGTGAGTTCTGTCACTCGTTTTCAAGCTGCCATAATTTAAGAAACAGATCCTGTTATTCCCAGAGCACCTTTTTTTACCCACGTACTCCTCCTAAATCAAATTATAAGCCGCAACTTCAGCTTTTGGGATTTGCAAATCTCCCCACAGTGTGTTGGTGATATCAACCAGCTGGGTGGAAACACAGCAACTGTGTCTCCCCCATTCTGTTTCCTAGGCATCTAGCATAGGTTTAGGAACAACTAAACAGTTCCTTTTCTTCAATACTCTCAGTGCCTTGATTGATGCCACTGAGGTTGTTGTAGCTGTGATGGTTTAAGGATGTATTAATTAATTAACCTTGCTTCCTGATTAATTTTGTTCTTGACATCTTGATTTTGTGCTAAATTAATTCTCATTTATTCCCCCTTTCACCCTCCCCTTTTGTAGATCACCCTCCTCACTTCTGCTAATCAGTTTTCCTCTTAGAAGATTAATTCTCCCCTCTGCTGGAACGGAGATCACCAAAACTCTGGTCCCTCCACAAGATTAACTCATATCCCACGACATACACCCTTCACTCCCCCAGGGAGATGCCTGCTATGCATGCACCTTCTTCAGTGGATAATATAAGAGGACATCCTAAAAAAAGCGGGCGTGGATGTGCCTTGGCTCAGCACTGTCCCTGGAAGTTCCTAGGCTCTGTGTGCTGCGGTTACCTTCACACCGTCTTCTCCCTTCACACCACACACCCTCCCAGCCTCAGAAAGGGGCCACCACTCCTGCCTGAGATCCCGGGATGTCATCACCATCTCAACACCAGTCCCGTTGGATTCCACAGGCCCTAGGACACGGAGCGAAGGGAGGCGAGCGCCGCTCGCTCCAGGGAGCCGCGTCCTGGTCCCGCAGCGGGACCGGCTGCCCCAGAGCCCTGGAAGGAGCCGCCACGCCAGCCAAGCCCATGGGAACTCCCGGGATTCGGGAGGCATGCAGATTGGGGCGAAAGCAAAGGGAAAGCAAAGATCCAAGGCCCTTTTCAGGGGCTCTTGCTGGATTTTACCAAGAGAGCCCCTCCTCCTGCCCTGCCCCCATACGTCTGCAAACAAAATAAGTTAATCAAATGGGGCTGGCTGCCCGGAGACTGAGCGAGAGGAAACACACCCCTGGGCCTTGCCAGTGACTGGAAATAGCCCCATGTAAACTTAATTATTATGCACTGCGAATAACAACACACCCTGGTTATTACAATCACTGTCCATCAGTTCACAGTCCACGCAAATGCCACGGTTTGGTGAATTCCATTTTATGATGCAAATGGAGCCAATCAATACAGGGATTTTATTTGATCACAGGTTCTCCCCCCCGCCCTCTCTTTTTTTTTAAGAGAGAAAAAAATATTGTATTTCGCACGTCTAGCCCCTCAGCTGGAATAGACCCGCCTAACTGCACTGGTGTGAGAGGTCTTGCTCATTTACACTGGGTGAAAGTCTGGCTAAAATATACACTCCCGGGGCAGTCCACACGAGAAACTTTCCACAAGTAGAGCGGGTCCAGGAAAACTAGGTGCAGAACCAATGGAAAAGGCAACAGTAAAGAAACTAGAGTTTGTGTACGTACATGCTGGGGAATAAGAAAGAAAAGTCTATACATTTTTAACCACAAAAGATTTTCTCTGGACAACATGGTCTAGCAGGAGCTTTAAAGGGGCAAAGCAGTTCACAGACTCTTCTGAATGCATCTCCAGTAGTCGGGTTGTTAAGACATTCAAGGCTGTTAATGTGTACTGTCAGGCCATTGTAACCAAACCTTTAATCCTAGGCCTGTCAGACTTGAAGGAAAACTAAGGGGCTGACAGTACTGCAGCAAATGGATTTTCCTTCTCTGCTCTCATTGCCTCCCCCCTTCTCCCTCCATTTAAAGCTAGAAGAACGTAGAGAGAGGCTGTTCCTTTCAGGGCTTGCAAAACAACAACAAAAAAAAAGGGGAAAAAAGAAAAAAAAATAAAGGGAAAATCTAGCCTACATGAACAATATTCCCTTTGCAAAACCCAGTTCCCAAACTAGAGGCACTCGGAGCAGCCTGGCCAGATCCAGGCTGACTGACAGCTCCTCCTCTCTGGCTGTGTTTATAAAGTCCTTGTGAACATATTTTTATTTTCAGACTATGAGGACAGACACAACAAGCTACACAAGAAGCTTTAGGCAGAGCTGCAAAGTCTTGCGTTTTGTTTTTAGGCCTGGACTTTGGTTCAGGACTTTATCCATATGGAACACCGGAGAAGACAATATGATGTGTATGCAAACACAACTTGCCTTGCGTTTCTGCCAGGCTGCAGGTTCCCTGAGAAGCAATTACAGTGCTGAAAGACTCTCCATAGCCCATACATCCCTTGCAGCCATAGCTCATCAGAGCTTGCCCTAGAATTTCATCATTTAAAGCATGACATCTGTACGCTACAGGAGGACTTGCAACTGCTATCCAGCATTCCCAAACTCCACCCAGCGCTTCCCCTTGGAAGCTCTCCTCCTCTGGATGGCAAAGGAAGGCAAAGACAGGATGTAAGATGGGGTTACTTGCAGCCTGTTCCTGGAGTGCGACCTACTGTCCAGAGAAGGTGATGGCACCCTGGCTCTTCCACAGGCCATCTGTAATTTTTGGGGACATGTCTTTGTTCTGTGACATGTAGAGGCACTATCCTCTCTGCAACGTGAGTGGACCTCATGGTGTATCAGGATGAAAGACAGACACAAGGAGGTAGGGTCAAGTGTTATCTGGAGCAAGCAAAGGACCAATGACCTGCCTGTGGTAGAGCTGCAATCAAGCACTGACTACCAGCTGCTGTACCTTGCCTTGGAGTTTCAGCCTGTTCTCTTGGTCATACCTGTGCAACGTTGATTGATCAGCCTTCAGATACACATAAAAAGACCCGTCTCATACGTGTTGGCTAGCAGCTCCATAGTGTTGAGGGCATGACTGGAAAGAGAGCTTTTCCCGCAAAAAGGCCATTGAGCTCCATTCACCATGGTCCTGCACCTCATGCCACTGTCTACACCACTGCTACTGGATGAGCATCATCATCTACTAATCACAAACTAAGAAACAGCAAATGAGGCTGCAGGTTTTTTGCAAAGACAAGTCAACATTGTTCAAACACTGGCTGATACCTCTGTATGACGAGGCACCAAATGGGCTAGGATCAGTGCTAAGCGAAGGTGGCAGAGCTGGACATGAAGGGTTGACACAATGTGCATAGTCTGTAGCTATTTATTAATCTCTGTTTGAAATCAGCTCCATAAAAATAAATCAGCAGATTACCTGGGGTGCTGCTGGGCAGCATCAAATATAGGTGATTTGCCTATATCTTTATCCTGAGATTGCACTGGGATTGCAGTTCAGTCTATTCTCCTGGTCTTTCCTCCCAGTTCTTTAAAACACACATAAATGAAATCACAATTGAAATGTAGTTCACCTACTTAAAATAGTCCCAGAAGTTCTCTTCTGTGGGAAACAATGAGACTTAGACTTCTATCTCCAAACAAAAGCTCAAAAATGAAAGCGAATTGTCAGAATTTCCCATGAAAGGAAAGTCTCAAGTTGTAACGTGTCTGGTGGGAACTCGCTAACCTTGGGTATAATTAGAGAAACTTGTGTTTTCAAGACAGCCCGTAGCAGAGGATTGAAAGGTAACAGTGCAAATCCAATAGCAACCCGCCGTATCACACCCGAAAAGGCTCTCATGGAAAGACCCTTTCTTCAGTCACACATTAGGGACCCTTCCTTTGCCAACACATATCAGCCCGTCCTGCACGATCTGATCTGATCCTGGACGATGGGTAAGCAGGTCAAACTAAAAGAGCCAACTAGAAGAAGAGGGCGTTTCTAAGTTGTCATTAAGCAAGCATTTATTATGGTTCTTCATCACCTGGAGATGTAAAGCACTGTTTCCTCCTCCTCTTCTTTGCCCATGTAGGTGTTGTACAAAACAGGACAAGCCAGATCTGTGCCTCCCCACAGAGCAGGCAATTCCCTGGGCAGCTGCTGCTTCCCACACGATTCCTGTCCTGTGGATAAGCAGAGTGGGATTGCTGTTGGTCCAGGAGGATGTCTCCCTGTCTGCGAATTAATGTAGGAAGGCGAAGGGCAGTGCCTGGAATATTATCAAGAGGGAATGGGCAAAAGCAGTGAAATCAATTTAAGAACTCGGTTCACGTTTCATGGGGTAAGAAATACTCCCAGAATCAGGTTAAGCAAAGCCCCACTGAGCTGCTTATTGATTTCTTAATGAGCCTAAAAAAAAAAGAAAAAAAGAAAAAAAGGAAAGGACAGGAAAAAAGAAAGAAAAGAAGAGATTCCAGACAGAAATGGTCATGCAGTTTCCTAAAGACAAAGTCAGGGACCCTCCGGAGAGCTGCGCAGCAGACAGAACCATGCTTGTTTAAAGAAAGAGTGAGGTAGCTGTGCAGAGAGGCTCCAAATTTCATGGAGGGCAGCGGGGTAGTAGCGAGAAACCCAAGAAGAAAGGAAGTTTCTCAGAGCAGCACCCAAGGAAATTGCTCCAAGGTGCCCACTTTACTGCTGCTGCAGGAGATGAGGATGCACAACCCGCCCAGCAGCTCACGACCTGTTTTCCTTCTTGCTTGCACTGCAGCAGCACCTTGAAGCCTGCTGCAGACCTCTGCACCCCGCAGTCCTGACCTGCAGCCCCAGCGCCCTGCTCCCCTCCAAAGCGCAATGCTGCTAGCGCTGCTCTGCCTCCAAGAGCATCGCCCTCTGGAAAGGGAAGCGAGGCCAGCTGGGAGCACAGCTCCAAGGCCAGGGGCTTCAAGTCAAAATTAGCAATTTCAGCAGCAAGTCTGATAGATAGACATGCAGGTAGATGAACCCATCAGTCATTAGGGTACCATAGCCAGCTATGCAAGCTACAGCAAGCTCCATAGCAGGTCAGTCCCGGCAGCAAGGATGTCCTCCTGCTGTTGCTGCAGTGCTGCGAGCAGGGAGCCAACACGGCCCAGATGAGCTGTATCTGCAGCAAATTTTCCCCCAGAGCAGGTCATTCCCCAGCACACGGACAGCAGAAACTCCTGCAAAGCTGCGATGCTGCTCCCCACCCCGCAGAGCAGAAAATCACTCCCAGGGCCCGCGTCCACCCGAGCCCCGCGTGCTGCAAGGCACAACATCACCCGCGGCCGTCAGTCCCCAGCACAGCGCGCGGCCACCCCCGGGCGCCACGGGGGCCATGGGAAACGGCCACCTCTGAGCTCCAGCACAAACCCCAGCAGCCTCACACCGGTCCCCAGCGGACGCCCGCTCGCCAGGAGCGCCGGCGCGGCGCAGGGGGCAGGGAGGGAGCCCATCTCCTCCCTTATTAAGCATCGCGCTTTCTCTCCCTTTTCTCATCTGTGGAAAAATAGGAATGCAAAGGAGCGGGGAGAAGGGCCTTTCTTCGCAGCAGGGGATGCTGCCCGGCGCGGGGACAGCGGCTCGGCTGGGACGCCGCAAGCCCCGAGCTTCTCAGGATGCTGAAAAAGGGGAGCGAAGCAGCGCGCTGGAGGCAAGGCAGGGAGAGCAGCACAAGCATCTTAAGGTTTAAAATGCAAATTCCTCCACTTTCTTTTAGGCGGAAGGGGTCAAGGTTTGCCTATTCCTTCCTCTCCCCCTAGCACCTCCCGCTCCTTCCCGCCGTCCGCGGCGAGTTTTGTTTAGGAGGGGACTGTGGATGCGGCGCGGTCTTTGTGCTGGCCATTCAGGCACATGAAAAGGCCGAGGAGCCCCAGTGGAGGGAACAAACTTTTGGGGGTCAGCGCGGTCAGCTCGGCATCAATGTGCCGCATTGTTTGTATTAAGGACATGATCGCAGCAGGGTGCCCCGAGCCACCGCATACAACACGGGGGACTATTTATTCAACACTGAAATGCGCAGGGCACAGGACCCCTCTCCCAGGGAAAATACAAACTGCTGCTGCAAACGTGCCTGTCTATAGCTAGCAGCAAGGCTGGCTGCAGGAGGCAAATAAAACCCCCTTTTCATTTTATTATTTTTTTAAAAAAATACGTGTCATAAATAAGGACAAGCACAGAGCTCTGCCAGCAAGGAACGGCCACAGTGAATAAGCAGCTGTGGCCAAGTAGCTTCCTAGCGTGGCTTTTCTCCCAAAGATGAACCATTCAGGTCATTAAAGGGAGGCAGCGGGACGGCAGGGCCGGGGCGGCGCCGTGCGGAGCCAGGAATGCGGCTCCAAAACGAGCCCGCGTGGAATCCCGCTGGAAAAGCAGCACAAAAGGGGCTGGGGGCTTCAGTGCTCCTGGTGTCCCTGTGCAAGCGCTGCGAACGGGCTCCCCAACGGACCCAACCCTCATAAAGGGACCTCAGAGAACCTCATAGACCATCCCTGCCTCCCCTCTTCCTCATCGACTTGTACAGAGGGGCAGGTGTCCCTCCAGAAAGCATCTTCTCTTCTATCCTTTTTGATCTTTTGACACAAACACCTCCACCGTAGAAGGAAAGGGAGGTGCACGGGGGTTTGGTAATATTTTTGGTCAGCAGCTTGCAATCTGGGTGTGATTATTGCACGATGGACCCACAGGAACATATTGCCATCACTTGGGACCATTTCCAGGCTACATCCCTTTAGTACTGCCAGCCTACCATAGTGCATAGTGTAAGAGCAATTACCTAGATTGGAAAATATCAACATGAATTCCAGTATGTGCCACAAATGGTCTGCATAGCATCAACCTAACTTCCATGGGAATAAATACACTAAAGTATAAAGAAAATGAGTGGGAATGGATGATGAGAAAGGTTTCCTATCCTGTGAGAAGACAGATAACTCCAAGAAGACTACTGAAAACAAACACAGAAGTCGGGATGTGTTAGGTTTGGTGTTGGAGCTGCCAACACTAAACCTGTCCATAGACATCAATAGTCTCATGGTGGGATTCTGTCTAGAGAGTTGATAGTCTCCCCTTGATGTTTTCTCCGTCTTTACAGATATGATCGCGTAAAAAAGTCACCTCACCCTTAAAAAACATATGTGTTTAAGGTGAAAACATCATCATTCCATTGTCAAAGGATACAGGGCAGGGAACAGAACATCAGCAAGGCGGAGGGTGGGCTCCTGTGTTGGCCAACACCTGGGAGAGAGCACATGAGAGTCCTGATGAAGGCACAGAGAGGGTGACTGAAACTCAGCGAGGGTTTCGGCATGTTCAGCATGATGAGGTCAAGATCTGAAACCTAAGAATAACTGGGAAAATCCTCTGGGTTTTCAGAGCAATATGACGTATCTTTGCTTATGAACCTGAGAGTCCTGAACAGCTCTCTTGGAAATCCACCAACGTGGGACACTCCTGGACTTCCCAACCCCTCGTGCTGGATCCAGTCTGCTTCTTCTTTGACTGCCACGTCACTATTTTGCCTTTTGTGCCCAAGTGACATAGACTGATGAGGATTATTCCCACTGCTTCCTCAGGGACCAGGGGTAGTCCCTATATCCTATTTTCTTTATTGTGCTTGTACAGGGACAATAGAGCCCATTAAGCGTCTTCCCATGCCGCTGGGAGCAGAACCTACCTGGCCTGCCAATGTGGGAATGGCCACTGCCCCTGAGAGCCATTAGCATCTGAATGTGAGTGATGCCTGCGGAACAACAGGCAATTATCCCACTGAAAAGCTTTTAAGTGGCATTAATTGCTGGCCACAGACTATGGGCTCTCTCAGGATGAACTGTGTTGACAAACAGAACAAAATACCCTGAGTTGCCTGCAAGGGAAAGGTGCAGAGGGTTGTGCCTCACAGAGGCCAAGTTCCATTTTCGTCATCGGTTACTGCACACAGACCATCACACCCAGCAACAGGAACACAGGTTGGGTGATCCAAGGGACCTCGACTTGGCTCCCAGGCTTCGCAAGGCTGCTCTGGCTCCCAGGGGAGCAGGGAGCACCTGCTCTGTCCTGCCCGGTGAACTGGCTGCTCCTTTGTCCCCGGCGTGTCTCCCAAGGCCCAGGTGTGCTATTGTGCAGCGCAGAGACGCAAAGAAGTGACACAGCCATGAAACACAACCGGCTCACTAAAGAGCCAGGGCTTTATCCTCAGCTGCTCTTTGAGCATGACAAAAGCCCTTCAAGCAGCCCAGCAAGGCAGGGAAATGTTTTATTAACACATGTTAATCTTTGTAAACCAACAACGTTGCTAACAAACAGGTCCTCTAGCTTGCCTGCTTGGTACCTCCAAGAAGGTCACAGGTAACACCTCCCCATGATTCCCTGGAAAACCACCTTCTGGCGGCCTTTGGACTCTTAATAGCTGAAATGATTTCAAGGCTTGCTTTGCACATGTGCATCGTACTCCCTTCTAGTGCAAGCCACTGAACTTAAAAAAATACTGCAACACTGTTGTTTCCCCTAGGAGCATCATCTCATCTTTGATGCCACACGTCATGCAATCATGCTGCTACCCCAACTGCCTTAAGAGATGTTTGCTTTGATTTCCATGCGAAACTAAAGGCTATTAACTCAGCTGTCCAGACTTTCAAGGATGTGCATAAGACTAATGCATGTATGGAAAATCCCTCAAGTTGTGTCAAAAGCCCCAGCTCTACTGACTCGGGAAGACTCTATGACAACTCCCATGACAACTATTATGACAACTTTAGTAGCTGGGTGTTTGAAAAGAAATGGTGCTTCTCATTCCAACCAAGTTCTCTTAAACATGCAGGGCTGACCTTAGCTAACCAAATACAGGTGCTATATGCACGTGTCTCTCCAAGAGCTACCAACACTTCCCTATTTTGTGGTCGGTGCATAGGGTAAGGTATTTTGGGGGTAACTCTCCCACCCTAAGGCACTGCTCACTGTGGTATCACACACTCTAGGCAAGTAGCCCTTACCAAGGTGAGTAGAAGGGTTGGGACATTACAGAAAAGAAGGCAGCCTATCTCTGAAAAATCATCTTCCTGTAAGGTATTTCTACAAAAATCCCAACACAGCCAGATGATAACGAAGGTGATGTTACTACAAGATACTGAGGTTTTAGTCACAGCATCATCCCAGCTCTCTCCAGCACTGGCCTCCTGGCCATGATGCCCACATTCACAACAGAAAGCCAAGCTTGTACCTCTGTTCCTGCCACACTTACTGCAGAACCAATAACCAACACTTCTAATTATGGACTTGGATCCTTGATTAGGAGCAACTCAGGTTATTAGAAACAGTAGTGAAAAAAAAATCTCCAATTCTAATTCCTACCTGGAATTACAAAACTCTTTTTGTAAATGAATCAGATTTCATTAAAATAAAGAGGAAGATGACATTTTGCCTGATATTTTGTTCCATCACAAACCTGAAATGTGCTCTCTGTTCACTGTGACTCAAGTGCTTTCAGAAGATTTCTGATAAATACGGGTAACTTTATGGCTCAGAGCAAAAACCATGTGAAAATATGTGGGTTTTACTAATTCAGACCTCCA
>JAVCKT010021728.1:0-10114 GCA_032273925.1 Rhynchotus rufescens
TTTTCTTTTTTCTTTTTTCTTTTTTCTTTTTTCTTTTTTCTTTTTTCTTTTTTCTTTTTTCTTTTTTCTTTTTTTCTCCTTTCTTTTTTCTTTTTTCAAGTGAATGTTACACTTAGCAGAAAGATAATCTGCACAAATGCAAAACTTTTCTGCCAGGGGGGCTGCCAAGTTTCCTGTGCCTGCAGGAGCACCGGGCCGTCCGTGGAGCGGGAGGGCAAATATCACCTCCGACAGAGACTCGTTTCTCTGGTGATGTGCGAGTGATTAATTCTGTCCTGAAGAGTAAAGTTTCAGTGGTGGCTATTGTCAGGGGACGGCGGCCGCCCCGGCTCCCCGCCGCACAGATAGTAACCATGGCATCTGCGTCTCCCGCGCGCCTCCTGCCACCCGGACGCTCTGCAAACAGGAGATGCTGAAAGCCCTGGCACTGGTTCCGTGGTCTGGGATGTAAATTCGCATTCAGGCCCCTCTCCCGGCTGGAACTGTTACTGTGTTACTGAGAAGTGAGGAATTTGGAAACACATTTTTAAAGGTTAGTGCAGCTGCTGTGTCACGAACTTGCTAGGAGCGGGATGTTTTCCTTTCTCTCTTTTTTTTTTCTTCCTCTAATAAATACCCGTAGGATCTGTCTAGCTTCTGAACTAATCACTTCACTTGTAAAATGTCAGCAGAACAGGACTGGAGAGCCAGAGAGGCCTGGGGAAACGGAGGCGTTGGGCAGAGCCCCGGCCGGCGGCAGCGGATCTGGTTCCCGGCTGGGAACACCGTCCCATTCCCAGCTCGGCACCACTCTGCTCAGCCCGCAGCAGCTCCTGGGCATTGCGTGCACCAGGACGTGAGCACCTGGAGACCTCGGGACACATTTACCCGCTCAGCTCTGCTAAGAACAGGGCTCTAGCAGCAGAAACAGGACCTGGATGAGTGCATGTGGTTCCAGAGCTCCTTCCTGCTCCGCTTTGGTGCTGCCCATGGGAATTTTCTAGATATATACGAAGGCTCCTTCAGAGCAGACACCGAATCATGTCAGGTTTGTTCTGGGGGACCCCTGGGGACGCTGAGCTGCCGCCCTCGCTGCTCTGCTCCGGTGGGTCCCCTTCTGCACCCCGCATGGATGCTCTGCAGATAGGGACGCTCCGGAGCGCTGCCCGCTGCTCGCGCAGCCCGAGGTGGGCAGAGGGGCTCGGACGGGAGGCAGCAGAAGGAGAAAGGCAGTGCTGGCTCCCGGAGATGAGCAATGTGCTCGCGAGCCCTCGGCGCCTCCATGCAAATCAGCCCTGATTGTGCCTGAGGAGGCTCCTCGCGGCTCGCGCTCGTTTGGGCTTCGCTGGGGGGAGATGCTGGAGGTCGGGAGGCGGGGTTGCTAGGCAACAGCCCCGTTTATTAGGAAGATAAATCCCGCAATAATGGAACGAGCCGATACTTTCGGTGCCTGTTGTTTGTTTCTTTCTTTCTCGCTGGTTCTGCTCTCTTGGATCCCAGCTGCTGCATCGGGGAGCAAAATGACCTTTTAATGCCCCGAAGGAGTGAGAGCCTTTATCCGTGCTGATGGAAACAGTGTGATCCGGTGCTTTGCTCATCTCTGGCAGCGAGGGCTTTTTTGCCGGTGGTTCCGTACTGGGCAGGAGGTGGTGGTGGGGAGAGTGGGAGGTCTGGCCAAGACGAGAGCATCATGAAGGCAAATCCTGGGCTTCCTGGGAGCAAAAAGAACATTGGGAGAAGTGAATTCCTTGTCTCTGGACACGTTGCACCCAGGTGCTCTGAGATTTTGCAAAAAGGTGTGTATTTGAGCTTCACCTGTCTCACAAGAAAGTGCATTCCAGCCTCTCCTCCGAAGTGGCTGTTGAAGCTGGGATTTGCATGTGTGGAGGATTCGTCCTGGCAGCGCTGCCACGTTCAGCCAACCCGCGGCCAGGGACGGTGCCAGGTGACTGCTCTGATCAGCTGCGACTCCAGCTAGAGCACAGCTTGAATATTGAACACCCACAGGGAACTGTTTGCAATCAAGCCAAAAAAAAAAAAAAAAAAATCTGCTTCCCAAATGTGTTTAAATACTTCCAAACAACAAGAAACCTGGAGGAAATTGCAATGATTAAAGTGATCAGAAATGTAGGCTTAATTTGTCAAATATATCATTTGCTCTGATTTGTTCACCCGGCTCTACTATTTTCCTTTAAAGCACTTTTTGGGGTTGCAACTGGGATGCGGAGAAGTGACAGAGCTTGCTGCAGGCTTGAAGGAGTCCAGCTTGACGAGCGTTTGCTGAACATCCCTCCCGCTGGAACTAACTCCTCCTGACACACAGTGGCCGGGCCCTGGGATCCGGCGGCGGGAGCTGCCTCCCTGTTATCCCTCCTTGCTCCCGGGGCTGCGTCCTGCAATCCCGGGAGGACGTGAGGAGGAAAACGCTGTGATCATTGGCTCCTCATATCCCACTTCCACTCCTATCTATGTCCGACAGGCAATGGAACCAGTGCAGCCACTGCGGGCTGCAGCCCCCGCGGCCGGCGGTGCCACTTAGCCCCTAACACTGGCACTTTGTACTTTCCGTATGCAATTAGCTTACAGCACCATGGTAAATATTTCATACCTTATAGCAAAGGTTGTTTAATTTTTCATTATTTTAAAGCTGCTCATGAATGTTTTACAGAGATGATCTCCTCTGGTGGACAGCGGAACGGGGGAGCGTGAGGAGGGTTTCATGCAAAGCGGGTTTGGGGATTGCTTTCCAGCCACCCAGCGCCTATGGCAGCTCTTCGTTTATTCTGCTAATGAGCATAGCTGGAGAAGGGTGTTGAACAAAGCATATTTAGCGAATATGCTAGTGAATATGACACTGGGTGAAATAAATGCCTGTAATATGCTTCTATGCTCCTATTTATTACAACCATAATTAAACTGCCTTTTATAGCAAATTTGCCTTTTATACATTGACTCAAAAGAGGGCAAACCAACCTCACCAATTGCCGGGAATTCTGCAATTATCAAAAAAAAAAAAAAAAAAAAATTGTTGTCAGCTGTCTATTGGATAACTTTTATGAAATAAATTTCCTTCTCCAGACCCAACCCAGGAGCCGTCCTCGCAGAGCCTCTGCTCCACCACTGTCCTGAGCAGACAGCTGAACCTCTTGCTCTGCCATCTGCAAGTTAGATGTCTATTCTAAAGTTAGGTGAGATGAGAGTCTCTCCTTCTACCATGACATAAGACTCCATTCCACATGAAATGAAAAGCTGCCAGATAAGAGGATGACTCAGCCAAAAATAGGGAGGCTCTATTATTTACTCTGTTATTTCAGTGCAGAGCCCCCCAAAAAGTCTTTCAGGGACCAGCTGGTCCCATGTCCTCTTCTCCCAAGTACTGCATTTCTGCCATTTGTTTCCAGAACAACTATCTGATTTCTCTATTTCTTTTTCTCTAAGAAGAAAGCAAAGAGGAACTTTGTGATGTTTCCTGCCCTGTCTCTTCCTTCTATATAGGTTGGGAATCCCCTTTAACTCGGGAACTTGCTTGTCCCCCTGCAGAGCCAATTGAGGGTAAAGTTGGTTTTCTGAACCCAAATTAAGTCTTCAAGAAAGGAGCTGGGACTTTAATCACAGCCAGTAACTCAACCATGCAGTATATACTCACCCGGCAGTGGCACTTAAATCTCTGCTCCCGCTATCCCGCTCCTGCCCACATTCTTCAGCAGTTTAATAGAAATGTATTTCCCAAAGCTTTAATCGTCTGTGAGTCAGATCAGCTCCTTCTAGTTAGGTTTTGTTGATCCGCTATTTGCTGCACAGCCGGGGTTGGATGCACAGGGTCATGGCAGGTAGCTGCTTTTCAAGGGATGTTCCTGGAAAAAAAAAATCCCCTTTCCAACCTCCCTTTGCCACTCCTTACTGTTCCCTGGGAAGGAAACACATTCTGGAGGTTCCCAAGGCTCCCCAAACCACCAGCTTCTCCCCAGGTCTTCTCCTCGCCTGGCTGCCCCAAAGTGTGACTCAGGGGACACCTCTAGCACCCGAGCTCTCTAGAGCCCTGCGCGCATGAAAACCCTTTTCCTGTAGAAAAAGGAAGGAATTTGCAAGCTAAAGGGCAATTACAAGGGCAGCCCAGTCAAGGAAGTACCTGAGATCTGCTTGTTAGAGTCTGTCTTCTTCCTTCAACTTTAGTGGTTTCAGACCTTTCAATTAGATTCTCTGCCCTTCAGCTCTCGTAGAGATGATCTACACTGGGGCTGGAGGTGGCACTGGCAGCTTGCTGTGATCTGGGACTCTTTGGTCAGGTTTTGTGTTGGTTTCCCTGTGAATCTCTAGTGCTTAGGACACTGTGGGGTAAAGGAGATGTCGATCTGAGGAGTTCTGATGTACAAACCAGCAACTCAGATCTGCAGGTACCACCTGCCTTGCCGCAATGCGAGCCATGGTCTTCATGAAGAACTGTGAGAAAATCCTCCTGGAAAGACTATCAGGTAGGTGCTGTAGCTGCGATGTGCTTCTCTGGCCTTCCCGTGGGGCCCTGGAAAAAGCCTTTGGTTGTCCATAACAGAAGAGTTTGAGATAAAGCCTTCCAGCGGATGTGCCTGGAGCACTGGAGCGTCCCTTGGGAAGAAAGTGATAACCAGAGGGGCCGGGGATGTATTTTCCCCTTCCCACACGACCACCCGGAACCCCCCAGGATCCTCCTCTGAGCTATGGCTTCGCCCCAGGTCAGCCCAGGATGAGCGCAGGGATTCTCCGAGACACTCACCCTCCGTCACCTTTGCGAGAGCGAAACGCCGCTCACCAGCACCAGCGCCCAGCAGGGCCAGCCTCCCCTCCGTGCTCCCACTGCCCAGCAGCGCAGCTTCACACTCCTCTCTCCCACGCTCTAACAACAGACACTTATGCCCTGGTCAAAGAAGATATGGTTTAAGTTGCACTTAGGCTTAGATTTCCGCTCTTTTCCCTGGGGAGCGGGAGGTAACGAAGCCCTAATGATGTACCCTGAGCCGCCGTGTTTTGAGCAGCCTGGGTTGCACGTGCTGGGATGGACTCATATTCTTTACTGAGCAAATTCAGAGCTCCCCAGGTGCAGGATTTCAGGAGAGAATCGTGACGGGGACGTCTGGGCCCTTTGGGGAACCAGCCTCCTAAGGCAGAGAGCTCCAGGAAGGACCAAGCGGAGCCTGCAGCCTTTCTAGGAACCCCCGAGCTCATGACAGGGACAGGCACCGGGGTGACTCAGGGCTGGACAGCGGCACTTTGGGGCCACAACCTGGGAAATGATGAAATCACAGTGTTCTACCTCTTCTATCTGCAACTCGAGTTGTGTGTGGCTTTCCTGAATACATTAATTACGGGCTACCAGTCCCTGAACAATATTAACAAATCAGCATTATGCATTTGTCCCTGCTCCCTGCAAGTGTTCAGTATTTGCAAATCTGATTAGGATTGGTTAATTTTAATCAGAGTGCTAAGGAACACGGTATACCTGTCCTCGCCGGCTGGCTGAGCGGGGCAGGCTCACATGCCTCCATTCAAAGGCAGGTCTCCAGAGTCCTTTCCTGGAAATTTGTCAGTAGGGAGATGAGAACAACTCGGTAGGATGTTCTCTTTGTGTCTCGGGACACAAAGAGCAGGGACATGTGATCCCAAGATCCTCGTCTTGAGGAGTTTGGGAAGCATTCAATTCAAGCCGATCTTGAGCAGCGAGCTATGAAACAAGAGGCTAAGGTAACAAAAACGAGGACAAAACCCTCTCCCAGGCTCCTGGCCAGATGTATCTGATGACCCCGTGCGAGCTGGTATCCCCTCTCCAGCTCCAGCGCTACCTGAGCTGCTGAGCTGTGTGTCTTCTAGAGGTGCTTGCTGGAATCGTCTTCATGCACAAAGGCAACGCGGAGTTCATCTGACGAGATACAAACACGGATCCAGGCCAGATTTTTTACTTAACCTCCCCTGCCTGAAAATATGCTACTAACCAAGTGTCAGACAGGGAAGAGACTCCCCTTTGTCTCTTCATTCACTGGGAGGAATCCATCATCCAACACTTTTCACCTGTGTCAGTCGCAGGTAAATCCCAGACCAGATTTTTTTGCAGCCAAACCCTGCATGCTTCCTCTCACCTCCCAGAAGGAAGCAAATAAAGACCAATAATATGCAGAATCCTGCTTTTCAGAATTCCTTCCACTCCAAGATGTCTCCTGGCAAGGAGCCTTCTGCAGAAGGGATGAGCCCCATCTGTGCCAAAATGCAACTCAAGCCCTCGCTTTCAGCTCTGTGTCGGATTTTTATCATAGCTCCGCTTTGAATACATATGCGTTTTGGAAAAAAAAAAAGAAGGACTTTAAATTTAAAAACAACAGCTTTGATATGTGAGCGGGGCCTGGGCGCTTGCAGAGGTGCCGCCCGCGGTGCCGCCCGCGGCTCCCTGCCCTGCTGCCCCGCACAGCCCCGCGTCCTTTCAGCGCGCCGGGGCTGGCGACACGGGGCCACTTCCACAGAGAAGGGATCTTGTTCGGAAGAAAAAGGGGAATTTTCCTTTGCTTTCTTGAAAAATAGTCCATCTTTTTTTTTTTTTTTTTTTTTTTATTTTGTGTATAAATGCTGAAATTATTTGTAGGGTTTTTCTTTCCTTATCCCCTAACAAGTGCTGCTGTGTTTTCACCAGGATAAAAGGATGAAGGAGGGAGAGGCACAACTCCCCCCCACCTCCACCCAGGCCAGGAATGTATTTGCACTATTTAATTTAATAGACAATTAATACCATTAACTGATTAAGTATACCAATAGCCCTAGCAGTCCTCATTGATCCCCCCAACGCAGCCTGGTGTGCGCACGTCTCTCACACGCCGACACTGAAGCGAGGACAGGCCAGGTCGGGCGGTACAGCGCACCTTGGCACGGTGGCACCCGGTGTCCCCACGCGACCCTGCATTGCGTAAGGACGGCTGCAGCCCAGGGACAGCCTCAGAGCGGCTCATATGGGCCGGCAGGTGCCCTTCCAGAGCGGCAATCGGACAAAGCTAGGAGGACAACCAGGAAAATGGCTTCGGGCTCCTTCATTTTGCCATGCCTCTGTTGCCTTTTCTGCAAAGTGGGCATAAATACAGTGATCCAGCACCTGCTCAAAGAGGTGCTCTGGGAGAGAGGGATAGCAAGGAAGGTGTGAGGAAGAGCAGAAGGATCAGCGGGCACCTGCAAGAGGAGAAGGAGGGGGGGGGGCTCTCATGTCCATCAGAGCTCTGTGTTTTGCTACCTGTCCCCGAGCAGGTGACGGGGCAGGAGGTGTGACTGTGGGGTGAGCAACTGCATCCCTCCCCGACAGCTGCGACCGGCTTTCTCTCCTGCAAGGAAGCAGCACTGCGCTCTCCCAAAGAGGCTGGCTGTAACCACCCCGCTGGCAGAGCACCAGCGTTGCTAAACAACCCTCCTGCAAGAAACCTGTGTAGTTATTGCTGTGAGCAAAGGCAAAACATCAAGATGCCGCTTTGTGCTGCTGAGTGCCCTGCACACTCCACTCCCACTCTGTCATTCTGCCCTTTTGCAAAGCAAATGAGTGAAACTTCCCTTTGCTATGCAGATTTTCCTCTGCTAGCCCAACACCTCCATCCAGAGCTGGAGCACTGGTGGCAGTAATCCAGCTCCTCCTTCCTCAGATATTTACCCCTGCTGCAGTCATTGCCTTCAGTGATCTTTAGCTCCTGTTTTCACATGATAAACTCCAGCTTGTGCAAACCTGTTCCCCATCACCCGTGGAAAGCGAAACTGCTTCTCCCTGCTGCTCCCTTTCTCTCTAGGGCTGCACTCGGGCATGGGAAGCCACCTTGTGTGATCCCACAGCTCCGATTTCTCCCACAGGAAAGATGCCATTGTCGGATAGTCTTGGAGGGCTGATGTCCGCCCTCTCCTTGCTGGCCCCTGACACCAGTTCCTCTCCTCATCCTTGGGGTGACAAAGGGTTCCCAGCTTCTGTTTTCCAGTCACCCAGGGTTTTGGATGAGGTGCTGTAAGGAGAAGCAGGATTGCTTGGGAGAAGCACCAAAGGGAAGGTCTGCTCTTTAAAAATAGCATTTTTGCAGGCATGTGCTGTGAGGGGGCTGCAGCAGCGCCCACCGCAAAATGCCACAAGGGTTGGGGTCTTCCAGAGTGCGTGGGGGCTGCGTGGGAAGGGTCACCCCTCGGCTGCCTTTGCTGCTCCCTTATAAAAGGTTTGGATGGGCCTCAAAGGAGAGCCGAGCCCCAGGAGCGCCAGGCTCAGGGGAGAGAAAAGGGTAAGGGAAGACGGGGCAAAGCAGAGAGAAGACGCTCCATGCGGGAACATGGGGCTGCAGAGGGGAGAAGGAAGGTTACGGCTTCGGAGCATGGAGAGGGATGAGAGGAGCGGAGGAGCCAACAGAAGCGGCACCGGGGCCGCTCAAATATTTCATTTTTGGCAGCTGTGCTCCAAACTATTCAGGGAGCCAAAAGCAAAAGAAATAAAGAGAAACCACTTCAATAAACACTAAAAATTACAAGAGCCTTTTATTTTAATATGATTTGCACAGTATTTTTGTTAGCGATTGACAGGGTGCCCTCCCTCTCTGGCGAGGCACCTGGGAGGCCGGAGGGGAGGAGCGGCGCAGGGGCCGGCAGGAGAAGGGAAGGGAGGGACCGCGTGGCCGGAGCGGCTCCCACGGCCTCGCCGGAGAGGATTTGGCTCCGTCTGCGGGGAGATGAGGGAGGGGGCACGGGGCGGCCGCGCTCCCCTGGGATCCCTGGCTGCAGACGTCCCTCTTGGCGGAGCAGCTGTGTCGGGACCAGCCAGCTCCAGAGGGCTCCGTGCGGAGCCTGGGGAAGGGAAGCTCCTGCAGAGAGCGGCCACGACCTGCCGGTGCAGGGAAGCGGAGCGCCGATCAACGCCCGGTGCTCTCAGAGCAGCGCGGGCTCCTAGCGGGTCCCGCTCGCCAGGATGCTCCCGCTCTGAGCAAGGCCAGCCGGGTGCCGGAGGCACGTGGAAAGAGGTGGTAGGGACAGTGCAAATGGCAGGGACGGTGGGAATGGTGGGAATGGCGGGAATGGCGGGAATGGCGTGTCCAGCAGCAGCCTCCTGCCTCCTCGGAGCATCTGCGGTTCTGGCCAGACGTCCGCGCGCACCTCTCCCGCCCGGCCCTCCGCTTCCTGGATTCCTCGCCCGTCCTGTTTTACATTATGCACATTAACTTTTGGACTCCTAATCCCTTCCATTGAATAAATCACTCCCGCTAGCCTGATAACTTCTCTTCCCCTTGAGCTATCGCCATGGTCTTTCATTCCAAGCAGGATTTGAGACTCTCCCCGCTGTCTGCAATCAAGCTGCATTCTTTTAGCAATTATTTTGTGTCGCTACTCTCCCCTCTAACATTTCTGGGGCTAGCATCTTCTTTTTTCTCTCACAGGCTTCCTTCTGGTGCTTATCTGCAGCGTTTCCAGCCAAGAGGTCCTCTCATTCCACCTCTGCCGTCTGACACCGGCCCTGGATATGGAACTTGGTCAAAAATGCTTTCTCAACACATGTTTGCGGGGCTGGAGAGCTCGCATCTGTGCTGGGCAGCGCCGTGTCATGTTCCGCGGCGGCGGGGATCGCTGCCGAGCGCGGCTGGCTAATGGGCTGGATCAGTTTCTCTTTGCTGACAAAGATAACAGAAGGAAGCCGAACGTGTGAGGGAGGGAGGGAAGCGGAGGGGCAGGGACGGGGGAGGCGCGGGGGGATTCCTTACTGGAAGGACAAAAATGCCCGGGCTGATCCGGGGCCAAGGACAAAGTCGCCTCCAGCAACTGCCTCGAGCTGCGCTGGGGGCTGGGGGCTGTTCGGCCTGAAGGGGAGGCACCCGGCCCCGATCCATCAGGAACTGCCGGCATGGCAGGAGGTGGCTTTTCCTTTCCGAGGGGGCAGAGCTGGAGCACAGGCAGCAGCAGCAGCTCCCAGGATAAGGGCCCTCTATCCTCCCCTCCATCCATCCCTCCATCCCTCCATCCACCCCTCCATTCATCCATTCATCCCTCCATCCCTCCATCCTTCCCTCCATCCATCCCTCCATCCATCCCTCCATCCATCCCTCCATCCCTCCATCCATCCCTCCATCCCTCCATTCATCCCTCCATCCCTCCATCCATCCTTCCCTCCATCCATCCC
>JAVCKT010021728.1:10714-40758 GCA_032273925.1 Rhynchotus rufescens
ATCCATCCATCCATCCCTCCATCCATCCTTCCCTCCATCCATCCCTCCATCCATCCCTCCATCCATCCCTCCATTCCTCCCTCCATCCATCTCTCCATCCATCCCTCCCTCCCTCCCTTCCTCCCTCCATCCTTCCCTCCATCCATCCCTCCATCCATCCCTCCCTCCATTACTCCATCCATCCCTGCCTCCCTCCCTCCATCCACATTATGGTGCGTGACACCACGGCATTCGCCTGACCGCAGTGCGTGGCTGGGGAACCTGAACGAGACCTGGTTTAAAATAAAACAAAGACAGACCTCAGAGGACAAAATTCACCCGTTTGCTTTTGTTTTTGTTTTGGGTTTGGATGTTCCCATCATCTCTCTTGGAAGGAATTTTGATAATAATCGTTTTCATGAGCCACCCACGGTGCCGGTTCCCCCGCAACAGCCCTTTCCACATGCTCAGCAAGACGGACCTTCTCACGCGCACTCGTTGCAACGAGTCAAGCCTCAAGACTGCTCTTTTTTGCATGTATATAAATGTATATATCTATTATCTAGGCTGGTATTGCGTTTCCTGAGAAAGGATTGCTCAGAGTGAAGCAGGGCGGGTGACTTGTGGAGGTCTATGGAAGATGTCGGGGCTGGCAGTGCCACATCCAGCCTGGGCAGGGGGAGATCCCTGCGGCCCGGGAGTCGAAGGGTTTTGGTAGGAGAAAGGAGCTAACGTCAGGGTCCTGCTGGTGGGCCAGAACATTTGTAGGGGAGACAAGGGGGTCTGGTTCAGCTCCCCCGGGGCTGCTCACCCCTGCACCCACATTGCACAGGGTGTCCAGGCAGATGCAGCGCTTAACAGACCCGGGGCACGAGCCCAGCTGCAGGACACGGGGGTTAAATTCAGGGGGAGTTAAAAACGCTTCTGGAAGGAGCACCTGGCAGCGGAATAAACCTGCTCCCGGCAGCCTTGCCGAGCGCCGCGGGTATTTGTTTAAGATGTGTCCCGCCTGCTCCCCCCGTGTTGTGAAGCCCACTTAAGCAAACACTTCACCTTAAGCATTAAGTGGTTACCAGGGTGCTGGGCGCTGCTGCCGGCTCTCGCTGCCGCTCGCACGCGTGCCCGCCTCCGTAATGGAGCCATTAAATTCAGCGGCATTCCCGCGACTACAAAGATAGCAAGAAGTGTAAGAAAGGAGCCCCTTTGTTCAGCCATTTCTCTGCTGCTGCATGTGAATAAAACTGTCTCGAGCGAGTGCATAGCAGAAGAATTAAACCTGAAAAGAGGGGGAAAAAGCAACATTTCCTGTGAGCTCCCAGGCTCTGATTTTTAATGTTGCGCAGCATTAACATTGGCTCCCCGTGTCTGTGCGTGGAGCTGGGCGGGCGGCGCTGCCGGCTGCGACGCCACGGGCAGGACGGACCCTGTGCCCTGCCGCCAGGATGGGCTCCTGGGCGATTACGGGGCCTGGGGCCACTTAAACAGCTCCTTGTGGTGCTTCCACCAGGGCCTCGAGCAGCGCCGCTGCCCCTGGCCTGTGCTATGAGTTTGCAAGGGCTCTGCCGCCCCTCGCAGCGGGACGGGCAGGGGGCTCTGCTAAAGGAGCAGGACCAGCAGCCTGTGGAGATGGGCTGATCCCAGCGGGAGCCCTCGGCAGGGCACAGGGATCACCTTGCAGGAGAGCCCGGGGCCACCTGGTGTCCCCCACACTGCCCAGGGCTGGGGCGGTGGGACGCAGCGTCCTGCCCGGCCACGGGGGCTACCTGCGGCACCTGTGCAGCCCCCGCGGACCCCTGCCAGGGCCTGCCTGGCCCTCCCTGCCTTGAAAGACGACGCCAGAGGCAGCGGCCGAGGGTTTCAGCTGCGAGCCCTGCGCCAAACCACACTGACATTGTATATACTGTTCATTATGGTAATGGTGCAGAAAATCCCCATAGAAAGCAGGTAAGATATGAGCTTTCCCTACTGGACTTTTAAATAAACAACTGCGCAGAGCCAGGGCTGGGAGCAGGAATGAAAGTAAAGGGAAGTTGGAACAAAATCCTCCTCTCTGCTCCATCCTCCTCTGCTTTTTTTCACTGATGACATTTACTCTGCTTAATAAAAAGAGAATTTATGTTTGACTCCCATAATGGTGCCTTTTAATCTCGGAGCCCTCGATGCTTTGGAGCTGTGCGTGTGCGTGTGTGCGCGGAAAAGGCTGTCTCGGCGCGAGCTGGGGGAGGGTAGGCGACCCGGAGGGGGGCAAGGGGAATTGCCGCGGTGAAATGGAGCATTGCAAACAACTTTATGAACTGCGCTTAACCCCTTGCAGCCAGCGGCCCTGGGCCCGGCCTGCCCTGCTAATTGCACCGGGCTGGGCCGGCTTTGGGGCAGCCCCGGGCTGCGCGTCGCCGACACCTTGGGAGAGCTGCTACCGCTCCCGTAATTGCCGGGGCTCCCCGGGCTGCCCCGAGAGTCCCTCCAAGCTGATTAGCGCTTCTGGAAGGAGGAAGCGACAGAAGCCCCTTGAAAGGAGACGTAGAAGTTTCCATTAGCGACGTCCCCGCGCTCGCCGGCGCTGATGGGCTCCAGATGTGGGACTGGGCTCGCACCGGTGCCCGCGGCGGCCGCCCGAGCCCCAGCCTGGCCAAGACGGAGACGTGAGGGTGCTAGCGAAGCCTCGCCCGGGATGCAAACCCTGCCCTGGCTTAATGACTAACACATAGAGCGCAAAGGGGATTATCCACCCGGGATGCCACTGCGCACCAGCACCAGTGCGGGAATGCAGCCCGGCTCCTGGGATTGCATCCTGCCCTCCGCAGTGCCCATTCCCGCATTGGCAGCAGGGTAGTGGGAGAGGGATCCTCATCCCTCCCAGCCAGCAAAAGGTGCTATCCCAGGGATGGATCCGGGCTTCGGCAGCTCGCCGGTCCCTGGACCATGGTGAGGCTCTGGGGGCCACACTGATTAATGGCTCTGCATGCAGCGCTGCACTTCCCCGTGGAAAAGAGACTTTTCTTCTACCCAATTAGAGCTAAAAATGTTATCTCATTTATCCTGGGGGGCGGCACCATGCAAGAATTAATTTTTCCGTGTATTTCCCAGGACATTTTTGCTCCCTCTCGGAGCAGCCCTTGTCAGGCAGGACGTATGGGCTGCAGTGCGCTGCTTTAAGGGCCGCGAGAGCAGGTCTGGTATTTCTTGTTTAGGTCCGTGCACAGTGTTTTCTTTGGCTCCAAGCACCGTCCATTTGAAGTGGATTGTGGCTGAAGAATGACAGGGGTCCAGTGACAAATTTTCAACATTATTTAGAAATTAGGGCGGCGAGCAGAAAGGTCAAGTCCTAGCGCCAGCGATGAGGGACGCGGCGAGGCAGGCAGGCTCCGGGGCTGGAAACCTGCAAGAAACATCACACCAAGGTCCTCAGCTCCCGGTGGGCTTCGAGCTTCCCACCTTCTCTTCCCTTTTGCCTCCTGGCTGTGCTCCCTATGAAGCACCCTGGGATCAGCACTGTGTGGGACCGACAAGGAGACGGAGCTGCTACCCTGCTGCGAAAGGTCAGCAGACTTCGTGGGGATTATCGATGAAATGAAAAATTCCTCAGCTTGGATCATGACCAAATTTTGGTCTCTTTTTTTTTTTTCCCCAAGCCTTGTGGTGCTTTCTGGTTATTTCGTCCCCTCTAAGCCCATCTCTGCCCTCCTGTCCTGGCTCCCTCAGACCCTCTCCCAGGGCTGGCGGCAGCAGCTGGGCCGTGTTCATGTGTAGAAAGATGAGCTGCCCCCAGCACTGGAAATGATAAAATAAACTGCCCAGTGTGTGGATTTGCAGACATGAGCTCCCCCTTCTATTGCATCCATGAGGATTTCTGCATTTTACCCCGTGCCCCTCTTGAAAATGAGGGAAAACAAAGCGATTCGCCTGAGACTCAAGCCTAAAGAAACTCTCTGGCCCCAAAGCTGCAGCTTGGCCCCCAGCAGACCCTTCTGCTTGGTCTCCCTTGGGCCCATGCTGGGCTGCCAAGTGCTCCACTTTGGGTTCCATGCTCCTGGGAAGCCTTCGGGGATGGAGGAATCGTACCCAGCCTCCAGGCTCAGGGATGAGGATCCCAAATGTGGGGAAATAAGGATACGGGGAGGAAGAGACACAAGGATTCAGGGATATGAGGACATAGAGATTCAGGGATTAAGGGATTCAGGAACAGGAAGTCCAAGGATACAGGGACACATGGATTTAGGGACATGAGGACACAGGGATGCAGATATATGAGGACATAGGGATGCAGGGACACAGGGATTCAGGGATGCAATGGCATGAGGACACAGGGATGCAGGGACACAGGGGTGCAGGGGCATGGGTACACAGGGACAAAGGGATGTGGAGACACAAGGATTCAGGGACATGAGGACAAAGGGATGCAGGGACAAAGGGATGCAGGGACGCAATGGCATGAGGACACAGCGCTGCCGTCACCACACGCAGGGCTGGGGACAAGCACAGCCCCATGCCTGCACACACACACGCGCGCCTGGAGAGCGCACACGCGGCACGCTCCGAGCGCGGGCGCACACACCAGTGCTCCCACAGACACACCGGCCATGCAATAATTCCCCCCCCGTTGCTTTCTTTCCTTGATCAAAGCCCAGACGTGAGGGAAGTCCATCTGTGAAAGATTGAGCCATGCGTTCTTTGCAAAGGTATATGGGCTGGCAGCGAAATTTCTCTGACAAGTCCAACAGGGAAAAATGGAAAAATGAAAGCCTTTAAGATGTGCGCATTTCCCAGATGACTGGTGATGTGTGTGGGTAACATATGGGCAGTCTGTGCCCACTGTCCCACAAAACCTGCTGATTTTACACTTGGATTTCTCAGATTCCCTGACAGCTTTGCAGACCGGCTCCGACAGCCTGGTATTAAATTCCGCTCAATTATATTGCAGTGTGCGGCGGGCACGGAGCCGGCGCGAGGCAGGGGAGCCTCGGCACAGCGGGGCCGGCGCTCCGGCCAGGCGCCCGGCTCGCCACGAGCTGCGGCAACGGGGCAGCCGCGAGCGCCGCGTCCCAACCGGAGGCAGCTTGCAGGAATGTGAGGGTTCTTTTGCTTTTTGCTGTCAAGTATTTCTATTTTTCAAGGGTTTTGCAGTTCTTGCTGGGCCTGAAATAGCACAAAAGTTGCTTCCCCTCCAGCTGCCAGCCTGGCTCTGCAGGCTCTGCAGGCTGCCAATAAGCTAAGGACAAGAGAGTGTCTTGTTCCTGGGGAAAAACTGCTCCCTCGAAGCTTGCTGCTCATTTCCACCCTGGCGTTTTCAGCGCGGTGCGGGCGGGAGATACGGCCGTGTCGCAGAGCGCAGGTCTCCTCACCTGCTGGGCTGCAGGATCCAGCTCACGATGCTGCGGGGCTGCCTCCCTGCTCCCGCCTGGGTTTCTGATTTTCCAAAGTTCTTAGGTCCAAGGAAACGCTGTTAGTGGTGAATGCCCAGGCTGCTGTGCTGTGTCCCAGCTTGCATGGGGCCAGGGATTTGTCCTTTGTTGTAGGGACTCTGTGAGCAGCGAGAGCATCCCGATAGGCAGCGATGCATCTGCTTCCATGTGCCTGCCTTGCACCTCCCTGGGCCTTCTTGACAGAGGACTTTGTTGGAAAAGTCACTTTATTCATCTTCAAGGACCATGGAGAAAGCAGGAGGTTCTTGGCCAGGGCAGCATCCCACACACCTGGGCTCTTGGACTCAGTCCTGCTCCGGGGAAAGGAGTTTTGTGCCCATCTTGGTGCCACAGCTCCCAGCTCTGCACAAGGGGCTTGCTTCGAACCTAGGAAAGGGGAAATGGAGAAGCAGAGCTGGTGATACCTCGAGTTTTGTTCCTCCACCCTGCCCGAAACCCAGACCATACAGGGAAGCAGGAAAGTGCTGAGACTCAGTAAGATGAAATAACTTGGCTAAACTCTGACTCCAAGGATAAGCTGGGATCAGGTGCCAGTGAGGAGGTTTAAGCCCTAAGAGGTGCCTGGCTCAGGTGCCCCAGCGCTGCTCTCCCGCCTCGCTCTTCAGTCCCTGGATGTTTGGCACTTGGCAGCTGGGAGGACTCTGGTGACAACCCACATCTCAGCCCGAGGATGTTCTTTGGGGTCTGTGATTTTCACCCCCGTGACTACTGAACCTGCAGGTCTCAGGGGTGGGAGGCATTTCTGCCTGGGGAAAGCAATGTTAGCACGATCAAGGGAAGCGCCCGTTCTCTTGCAATTGCTCGTGCACGGAAGCAGAAAGCTTGCAGCCAGATTACCAAGGAAGTATCTTACAGAGACACTCACAAACGGTTCCCTTGAGTGCATCCATCAGAGGCTGAAGATTCTGAGAATGGGGAAATAATAGTCGCTTGCTCTAGTCTTACATTAACTCGCTAATTCTGAGTATTTGCTGGGCCCCAGGTGGAACTAATGCATGTTCTCCCTATATTTATTATTATCTGCATTGTTAAAATATGTACACTAATCCAGCAAATAAGCCTAATTGGGGCTGCCTCTGAAAAGGCTCTGCTCAGCTGCAAGTCTCATTTGCTTCTGTAGCTGCAGCGCCGGGGTGGGCAACCCTGGTAAAACAGAGCGCTAATAGAGCTAAGTGGCCTCTTCAGAACACCCTCCTCCATTTGCTCCCCCGAGTGCCACCACTGGGCTCGCAAATGGGACAAGGTGGCCAGCTTCCCGGGGTTGCTCCGTGCTCCCCGTGCTGCCTCCTGCATCCCGAGCGGCCCTGGGGCGCCTGGGGAAGTGCTGCCCTGCAAATGTGCTGAGCGCTTGGGGATGCTCCCGGCAGGAATCTCTGCAGAAATGCAAGTTGTCCAGGTTATCGTAACAGGAAGCGAGTCATTTTGTTGGTGATCTGCATGCAATGTGTGTGGGGCTGCCCCTTACTGTGTATTCAAACTCTGTTTCTATACAGAAATATGTTTTTAATACTCCAATGATGATATCTAATATGCAATAATTATTGTGGCTCAGTTTTTGAGATGCACTTTAGATTTCCCAGAGCAGTTATTGAATGGGAGTGTGATGCAAATTAAACATTAAAAACATATTTATGGTGGGGTTAGCAGCAGCTACATAACGGTAGGTACAGAGCAGGCCACAAGAATCAACTGGCCGCCCGGGAGACCTCTGTGAGAATCAGT
This sequence comes from Rhynchotus rufescens, assembly GCA_032273925.1. Lineage (NCBI taxonomy): Eukaryota > Metazoa > Chordata > Aves > Tinamiformes > Tinamidae > Rhynchotus > Rhynchotus rufescens. Next base: position 17,839 of record JAVCKT010021728.1, read on the forward strand.
TGCAAAAGCAATTGGCACATGATTAGCCTAGAACGCAAATCCTGTTGGATGTGAAGGAAGTGCATGATCGGGCAGATTCTTCACGTGCCGAATCCCGGGGCTGGGTACCAGCTCTGAGCGGCAGCCGTGGTGCCAGTGCTGAGGAGGTGGGGACACGGTGCCACGCTGACTGCCTTCTTGTGTGTGTGGAGCTCCTGAGGTGCCCTCACCAGCCTTGAGCCTTCAACAGGAGGATCTGGGAAAATCAGGCCTGGGTTTTGTAGCCAGAGCCCACTATTGAGCCATAGAGCCAAGAGATGACTCCATCATGCTGGGCATGAGACCAAAGACGGAGCCACGATGGAGCTCTCTTCCTGCCTCTTCCCTCTTATTTTCTGTGACCCACTGTCATTGACAGCTATGCTGGGGAAAGGCCCCATGGATGGGCCAGTCAGTGCTGGTCTCTGGGGCTCAGCAGGCCCACGAGCAGGGACAGAGGCCCTGGCAAAGGTGCTGGTCCCAGTGGCTCTGTGCCATGGGCACCACGATGGTACAGGCTGGTGCAGGCTCCTTTTGATAAGAGGGAGCCATTTCCTGGGGCTCTGTTCCCAGCAGCTCTGCTGGAAAAAAAGTCCCTGGGACTGGAAAGGGCTGAGTGGGCAGACGGGGAGGCAGGACAGGGCAGGAGCATCCTGTGCTGGAGCGCTCGCATCCCAGGTTTGAGCCGCAGCCGCACGGATTCCCGCTCAGTGCCTCGTCTCCACGCTGGGAGAGGGTCAGCGCCCGGGGGGACACGCTGGGAATCGGCAGCTGGGGTGGTCCCGGCGTGGGGCTGACGGAGCCGCTGACAGCGGGTGAGTTAGGGCCCCGCGCGCGGGGAGACGGCCGCGGCGCGCGGAGCCGCGCTCATTATCTGAGCCCCGTCCTGGGGGACGCTCGCAGAGCGCGGAGCACAAGCCATAAAACATGCTGTTGTCTAATAACCAACAAGACCCACAGGGGACGAGGACTATTTTTTACTCCATCATTATTCTTTCCTCAGCTCAGAGAAAGTTGCTGAGCGTTGCGTCTGCCAACTGCAGGCCAGATGCTAGAGCAGACCCGGGCGGCTCCGGCCTCTCCGGTCCAGCCCGGCCTCCCCACGAGTTCCCACCCGCTTCTGTCCTGCTGCAGGATGGTGGCAATGCAGGGGCAAGAGCAGCCTCCAGTGCCTTGGTGTCCAGGAGAGGTTCTCAGGGGATGTGGGATCCAATGTGCCTTGGCCTCATGAGAAGCTGTGTCAATACTGCTGCGGGAGGAGGAGCAGCAGTTCCTACTGCAATCCAAGCTTTGGAAGCTCCTGGAAGGAAGAAAATACAGGCTGTCTGCTGAGCGCGGGGAAAGACAACTGCAAGAAACACGCTGGGATTTCATTATCTGCTTCTTTGGGCAAAGCCGGTCTGCAAGACCCCTCTTGGGTGGCTGCAGGAAGGGTCACCAACGTGATGGACCTGGGCCTTGAGCAGAGACCGTGCAGAACCCGTTCTGCTCTCCTCCCGTAGGCCCTGGAGAGCTCACACTTCCCTATTCTTACCACTCCATTAGTGACAGGGAATTACTCCAGAGGCTGAGAATCCCGGGGGAAAACAAGGAGGAAAGAAAGGTCTACATCAACATCTGGGATTTTACTACTTCTGGCAGACGTTTGCTGAAGTGTAACTTTAGACTTTGCTGCTTAGGTTCAACAACGTTCCTGTGGCCATAGCCATGAGATACACGACGTGCAAGCAGGAGAGATGACCGGTTCCACTGACATATGTGTGTCAGGCTGCTCTCTGCCCAAGTCTGCCTGGGTGCCCGAGGGCGGGCAGGTTTCACGCTTGCCATGAGCGTTAGAGCATCCTGCATGAAGGGGACAAGCGGCTGCTCTTCCAGCCACACACACTCTCTGCCCAGCCCTAAAGGCCTGTCTTGCACTGAGCACAAAAAAGGTACCTGTTGCCTAAAACATGTCCGTGCTCCCTCATCAAAGCGCTATTGTCTTGGTTCTGCTTGCTTTCCAAGGAACATTTGCTTAATTGCCATGGAAGTGCTTTTCCGTCGTGAATTCCTCATGGAAATATTTTCCACTCTGTTGAAACAAAGTGATGTTGCCTCTTGGCACCACCTTCCTTAGTAAAACGTGTGTGAAATGCTGCGGCCCCACGAGCAGCGGGTGACATGAAGGTATGGATTCATTCTGCTTCCTGCAGGACAAGGCGGCAGGGATGAAACCCGCCTGCTGCAAGCACTGCTCTCCAAAGGCTCCTTCCCGTCATATCCATGGCTACCAGGCCTTTCAGCATTCCTGAACATCTCCCGCGCTGTGCAGGGCTCTGGCTCTGCACCCAGACCCTTTCTGATGGTTCCTCCTTGGAGCGGGGTGCAGGGAAGTCACCAAACCCACCGCAGGATTGCAAGGCTGGTTACACAGGCACCGTTTCGAGCTCCACGTCACAACTGCTCCCCATCGTTGCCCTCTCTAAAAATGCAGCCAGTTGAAGCACCCGTGGGGCACATCAGCAGTGAAGTGGCAGGAGTTTGAAGGCCACCATGAGGATTTGCACACACGTGTCCCCGAGGCCTCTTTGCTTCATGCTCTGCCACCCCGAGGGCAGAGCTCAGGGGCCACTTTCCCTTGCTTAGAGCCTCTGATTCTGCCCTTTCTACACACTCAGGGGATGGAGAGGGGGGGTCCCCATCAGGGTGGCTCCAGGGGACCCCGGTGACTCCCGGAGACCCGGCCAAGCTGCACCTGTGGAGACCGGGATAGAGCGGACACATGGGGCCCCTTCCCTGCCCAGGCTGCAGGGACCTAAATCATGCGGGTCTGTCCCCGCGACAGAGACAAATGAGACTTTGCAGCACAGGTGGTTTGAAGAGAACAATAAAGCGCGAGCTCTTTGCCGGGCTCGGCCCCGGCCCTGGGATCCCCTTTCAGGGAGTATTTTAGGACTCAAGGCACCACAGCTGTTTGTGGGCTAATCCCACTGCCCTCCTCGTCAATTCAAAAGGGGGCTTCGGAGACCCACTTCAACTGCAGATAAATCAGGAAACAGCACTTTGTCCTTTCCACAGATGGGCCGTGTCTCTGGAGCCCTCTGAACCCGGCATGCGGGTCCCACATCTGGTCCGGGAGGGCTTGCTGCCACCAGTCCTCAGCACCTGGGCTCCTTGGGATGCCACGATGCTGCATAAATAACTCTGGAAAAACTGGCATTCCTGGGATGCTGGGGCAGGTGGCAGTGCTGCTGCAAGGGGCATTTCTGCCCCTCGGCTCTCATTGCTGCAGGCAGGAGCAGGGACGAAGCCCAGGACTTCCAGCCCGGGAAGGCGCCTGCGCTGCCCGGGCCATGGGTCCCCACTGCTCTGACCACCGTTGGCAGCCTCTGCAGCGAGGCTTCTCCTTCCCCTGGCTGCAGGCCTCCGCTTTGCAGCTCTGGGACCAGCAGGGATCGGATATAAGTGGGGGGAAATGAAATCCTAAGCTCTGACTAGCACAAACCCCTCTGGGATAGTAAATGGATGCTGGGAGCAGAAGACGCTCTGCACTTTTCTCCTCTGCAAAACAATATTTCCAAGATATTTTAAGCATCATTAAACAGACAATTAAACCTTCCCTCACAGTTTAATGTATCTCTAACACACGACCTGATGTCACCTATTGCAGCCATACTATTCCATGCGTGCAGCCGCGTGCTGCAGGGCAGAGCGAGGGGTGCCCTCTCTCCGGGCCGGGTTACATCGCACCTCCCTGCTCCTCCTCCTCGGCATTTGGGAGGACGTGCTGGGCTCAGCCCCTTCCCGTTGCTCTGGCTAATAGTCTCCGGGGGTTGCTCCCAAATGCCAAGGCTTTGGAAGAGCGGGAGGGAGTTTCCCAAGCAGCAGGGCTGTCCCTGCTGCAGCCCCGGACAGAGCATCTTATCTCCCTTCTTGCTCTGAGACACAGAGGTGGGAGCGGAGCAGGAGCTGGTGAGCAAATGCCAGCAAAATTGGGCCCACATGGCAGGGAGTTTTGGAGGCAGAGCAACGGCTTCCCCAGCCCCCTGCTCCTACAGCACAGGGCACAAAATTTTCCCAAGTCCAGTCTAATCTGCAACAAGGATTTCTCCTACCAGAGCATCAGGGGCCAGGGGAGTGTTCCACGGAGGTCCCCCTGCCCTTGCAGCGGCTGTGGGGGTGCCTGGCTGCCCTTGTTCTCGCAATTCCCTTTCTGGAAATCAGCTGAGGGTGAGTTTTTAATGAAGCCTTTCCAAGGTGGTCCGAGGGATTATTGTGCTGGCTAAGCAGGAGTCTCTAATAAACTTGTGAGCGCACTCCTCTTGCAGTGAGCAAGGAGAAAAGGATGAAGCCCAGCTTTTTTTGTCTGGTGCTCCAAAAATATTCCCTCCTTTGTGCGGGCGAAGGCGCTGGGCGCGTGACGGGGAGCTGGGCGATGCTGCCTGCTGCTCCACGGAGCGGCGGTGCAGCGGGAATGGGAAGCAGGAGCGCAGGACGTGGCCACACGGGGAAACAAAATGCACTTGGTGGAGCCAGGCAGGGCGCAAGGGCCCATTGCAGCTGGACTCCGACACTGCGGCCTCCTCGGCCTCCAGCTGCGGCAGATCTGGGGATCATGCAGATATTCACAGTAAGTTCTGGATAACAGCGTGGAAATGAGTCAGGACATCATGGGTGACTGCCAGAGCAGCAGATTGGTAAGAAGGACCTTCCAGGAGGAGATCTCCAGAACCTGAAGTCTCAAACTATCTCACATAGGCCTGTGACACTGACCTCCCAAACCCTGGGCATCCTGTACCTGGGGTCAAGCTGGTTCCCCAGGGTATTTTGTGACGTGTCTGGCAGTTCCTCTGCCTGAAAGCTGAGTGTCTTTGCATGGTAGCTGGCTGGGACTGCACCAAGCTTGCACTCACCACACAAAGTCAACAAACGATCATTATTTTGATTCATTTTCCCAACACTGTTGACGTACATAGGGATTTATACTCGGTATTGGCAGGAAGAAAAGGCTCTCTCTCGACGATGTCTGCAAATCAAAGCTCACTAGTTAACCCCGCTAATGACAACGGCTGCCAGCCATGGTAATTAGGGGCAATAACAGGGACCAGCGCGAAGGAGTATCCGCCTGGGAAGATGCATTTCCTTGGAGCAATCTGAGGGGCGACCAGATTCCTGCACCTCGGACGCCTTGTTGCAAAGCTGCTGGAGCTGCGGTTCTCTAAACGGGTCCCTACTTCTACAAAAAGCTGCTTGTTCTGGGAAGGCTTGGGACTAATGAGGCCCCAGCCCGTGTCATTCCAGCAGGTACCTGCCTGCCTGGAACGGAGCTTTCCAGATGCCCTCAAACATCCAATTATCCCAGGAGCCTTGCTGAGAGCATCCAAGGGAAGAGCGAGAGGGAGAGATCTGAGAGCAGAGGCGCGGGCTGGGAAGGGGACACGGCCGTGCTCGCTGTGGGATTTGGGGAATTAAAAATAAAATTAAAGCCTTAATCTATCAAAATATATATTTTTGATGGTATTTTAATGAAAATGTTTCCAAACGGGGCAAAGCCGATCTCACTCCTGCATTCCCAGCCTCGTGTGTTCTCTGTGGTTATTTATTGGGTTGATACACAAGCTGTTTTTTCTTCTCCCCGTTTCTCTTCCCTTTCTTCCCTGCTTTTGCAAATTGAATTATTTAAATGCATTGTTTGGCAACCTTAAACCCAGGCGTTTCACTCTCTTTCCCCCTCGGCTGCCATTTTTTTCTCTCCTTTTTACTCTTGCATTTTCAGGATCATTTGCTGCCTTGTTCCAGTGGCAGTTATTGAAATTTACAGACAAAAAAAGATCTTTCCTCAATGACGCTGTTTCCACCCGTGTGAGAGATTTATGGGTGCAGGAAGACACCCGTGGCAGCGAGTCCTCATGGACAGAGAGAACAGGAGGAGGGAAAGGAAAGGAAATGTGCTGGCAACGCGATAGGCAGCAGAGGGAGGAATGGAGAGCAGCAAGGCGCTGTGGAGGCTGGTGCCTGGTGGGAGAAACCAGGGGGAGAAACCAGCTTGGTGCTGCCGCGTGGGCAGAGCCGGGACACGGACAAGGGCAGAGCAGGGCATGGACACGGTCATGGTCACGCTGCCTCCGGAGCTTCCAGGACCGTGATGGAGGGATGAAGCCCAGGGTCTCCTAACCCTGCCAGGAGCCACCGTGGGGGCTGCCACACGTGCTGGGTGTCCCTTGTCCCCAGGACCCCCTGGCAGGGGGCACAGCCGGGGCTGCCCCACGGCGGCTGCGAGGAGCCGCTCTCGGCCGAGCGCTTGGATAAGCTCCCGGAGAAGCAGTGCTCGCTTTTTCACTCTCTCTAATCCTGCTTCAAAGCTCCTGCCTTTTATTTACATATTGACGTGTGAGGCATTTAATTGACTTCTTTGCCTTGGAATTGTACTTGCTTAATTAATCTGATTACGTTGCTGCTTCCAGTTGAAGAGTTTCTGCGAGGGCGCCCGGAGGTGGCCGCGTGGCTGGGAAGCTCCTGGGCGATGCAAGCAGCAGATAGCGCCGGGCCCCACTCGCGGGGGAAGAAGACAGGCAGAAGGCACGTAAAGCGCTGCAGCGATTTCCATTTTCACACACGCAGCGTCTTTCCTGGTGGCAGAAGCAAGACACATTCCTCGTCGATGGGATTGAATTATCTTCATAAATTCATTACATTTTAAAAAATATGATAATCAGCACGAAATGAACATCCCGGGGGAGCGGGAACATGTACATCTCAAGTACTGCTAATAATAAGCCTTTAATTTACAAATGCCCAAGGCTGACTCAAAGCCTCCCAGTACCGGGCGCTGCTGCGAATGTGGAGCTGGGGTGCGCGCGGGCTGGGGGTGCTCCCAGCTGGGACGGGGGGTCTCTGGACCCTGCCCTCCCTGGACAAGCCCCCATGGGGGCTGCGGGGTGCAAGGGGTGGTGCACAGGCAGCCCCAGTGGAGCAGGTGGGGAGGTTGGGAGGGCTGGGGCCCAGGCGTCCTGCACCCGGACAAGTGGTGTCTGCAGAGCGAGCGCGGCCGCCACCTGAAAGCACAAATATCAACATTTATGGAATGATTAGTGCCTGTCTAATGCACAATGGGTGCAATTAGCGAGCCTGCGCATGGTGAACACGGGATCCATTGGCAATGGTGAAGCCTTCATGGGCGTGCGCTGGCTGGGGGCTGCAGCGGGGTCCGGCAGCATGGGGACGGGATGAGGATGGGGATGAGGATGCGGATGGGGACCAGGATGGGGATAAGGACCAGATGGGCAGGAGGCCTGGCTGGTCCATGGGGCAGCATCCACGTTGTTCCTGGGCCACTGGGAGCAGGAATTACCTCCCGGGGAAGCATCCCACACGGTGCTCGTGGCCCCGTGAGCCTCACCGGGGGTGCCCAAGCGCGGCGCAGGGCTGCAGCCCGAGCACCAGTGCCTTCACTGGCACCAGTCCCGCAGCCCCGAGCTGCAGAGGCCAGCGGAACCGCTTGCACACCATCACCATAAACTTTCTCTCTCTATTACTCCATTTTGGTGGTTCCTGCACTCTACGTTTGTTAAATGCTGATTAAATATTAATTTAGCCATTAACTATTAATAGCTGATTTCATGAGAGTTAACAGTGGTCAGGTGCTCAGAGATCTGGATCCATTGCAGACCTGTTAGACCTCGGGGAATAAATCCTCAATAATCAATACAGCGTTTGCTGCATTTACAATTCTTGTCTCATTCACTCTGCATTTAGCTTGCACTTAAGTGTGTTTTAAACAAATGTAAAAGCAAGTTTTACAGCTGGAGGGAATTATCAGCTCACGGTGCTCACGGCAGCATCTCTTGCTGCTCCACCAAGCTGAAGGGTCTCTACAATGCTGGGTAGGAGATGGACAAAGGGCTCTCAGAAGTTACTCAGCGGCGCAAATCTGTGCAAATCTGTGCAAATCTGGTGTCTCTGCTGCCCCACGGGCTGCCTCTGCTGTTGAGACTGTCTCCGAAAGAGCCGGACTCAGAAGCCCTGATTGTAAATCAGTGGCTGGCGCCGAGGGCAGCAGCTTCCCAGCGCTCCCGGCCTCCGTCTGCGCCTCCCTCTGGCTGGGGACACACGGGGCAGGCAAGGCGGGAGGCCACGCGCCGGCCTCGTCCTCCCGCGGGACCTCGGTGCCGGGGCCGGCAGCGCTGCCAGCCCCACGGTCCTGCGGATGCTCCGGGGGACGCAAAGGAGCCTCTGCGGGGAGCAAGGAGGTTGGGTTTATTTTTCTAGTAAACCATCCCTGTTGCCTTTACCCCGGGGAGATAAGGCTGTTTGTAAGAATAACAAACTTTGCGCGGTGCCCAAACAAGCGTGCGCCGGGTGAAACCCAGCGCCCAGGGCAGGTCCCGCGGCTGGGCGCCCATCCCGGCCACCCGCGCTCCCGCTCCGGGCCCGAGGCAGCTTTTCCAGCTTTCTCCTTCCCGTGGGGCCTTTTTCCCCAGGGACTTTCGGGTGGTTTGGCCCTCACGGCTTGGGGTGAGCTCCACACGCCAGGCAGGAGGGGACGAGCAGGCGGCTGCGCTGGTCCCAGGGATCCCAGCAGCGGGATGAGCTGGGACGGGTGGTCTAGACCGCTGTGTTTGCACAGTCCCTCCGAGGGGACCCGCTGCTGCTCCAGGGGGAAGGGGCCTCGGGCTCTCTCGGGGGAGCGTGTGGGGCTGTCACATCTTCCTCCCGCACTCCAGCTGTTTTCCCGGAGCAATATGGGAGCCCTCCAGTGGCCGTCGGGGCTCGGAGCGCTCCCAGCTGCCCATGCCCAGTGGGACACATTCCCCTAGGCCCCCGGGAAGGGTGGAGATCCGTAGGATGTGATAATCTCAGGAGTATTTCCCCTGGTGAGGCTGCAAATGGAGCGCTGTGACCCGGTGAGCTTCGGTGAGCGGGACGTGCAGGCAGCTGCAAGCATCTTGGTGATCAAAGCGCGTCCGAGCAGGTGGAGAGCGCCCTGCAGCCCTCGCTGGCTCGGGGCTATCCGAGGATGTCCCAAAAATGCCTTTCAAGTGGGAACAGCTGGCAGCTGGCATCGGTGAGGCAGTGTGGAGGCTGGGCCCGGGCAGGATTCCTGGCCACAGCTCCAAAGCCCTGTCCCACTCCAATGGGAAATGCCATGGATGCTCCCCGCCTGGCTGAGTGGGAGGCCGTTCTGACCAGGGTCTTCCCACAGCCTCGGAGCAGCTGCTTGGGAGACCACTGGAGACAAGGGCCCTGTGGGATGTGGCGGCACACGCGGGGAGAAGGGGATGGCGGTGGCTTCGTCCCGACGCCAAACTGCAGCGGTCGCAGCAGGTGCCATGGCCACGGGCGCCGGGTGATGCCGCCTCCTGCCCTGCATCCCGGCTAGGCGAGCGGCTCCAGAGCCCGCACGGGGCTGTGAGCGGCAGCAGCGGATCAGGCCGCCTCCAGGGAAGGCAGGATGCTCCGGAGGCTGCGGGATCGGAGCCTGGGAGGCCCCTGAACCCACCCGCACTGCTGCCCTGGCACTGTCCCCGGCAAAGCCCGGGCTGCTCCCTGCTCTTGGGCAGCGTGCTGGGATCCACAGAGCATTCCCTGCCGCCCGGACACCTCCCTGCACCCCGCGCTGTGAAATACGGCACCGGGATAAGAGGAAAGGCATCCCGGCCGGCCGGCTGCAGAGACCCGCGCGGGAAGGACGGCCGGGTTTAGGGTTTCAGCCCAAGTGGGCTGTGAGCGGAGCGGCTCATCCTGCGCCTCCTTCCTGCCGCTGCCCCCTGATCTCCGCCGGGCCTCTGATCTCGCTCCAATTCCTCGCATAGCTCTGGGGCTCCACGAGCCCAAGGACACCCCCGGGGCGGCACAGCTCCTCATCTGCCTCCGCATCGGCCTCCGTGACCTGTTGGAGCCGGAGCATCCCAGCGGGATGAGCTCAGCTGGCGGGATGCAGCCACGCTCCGAGGTCACGCAGGCCGGCAGCCGGGGAGAGGGAATCTGCGGGATGGGGATGAAGGGGGAAAAGCAGCAGGAATCCGGCAAGCGCAGAGCCACGCAGGCACTGCCAGCCTGTATTCCCCTGGATCGCCGCTCCGGGCCAGCGTCCATGCGGAGCGGGCAGCGGCTGTTGGAAGCTGGTGTGCAGCCCCGCTGGGCGATAGGAGCCCTTACGGAGAAAGCCTCCCACTAAAATTTATGTCCGTCTCTCCTCATCTGTCTGTCCTGAACCAAATAACGTGGTGGCCGAGCCCCGCGCGGGGAGCCCCGCTGCAGCCCGGCCCGCTCCGTGGCAGCGGCAGCGTGAGGAAGAGCCCGGCGTTCCCGGCGGCCCTGTAATTCATCTCCCTGGGAGTCCGTCGGAAGGGATCCCGCAGCACCTGGGCTCTGCCCCCCCGGCCGCGCCGCTCGCTCGGGGGGGGCCCAGGGGCGCGGAGCCCCCCGGCCCCGCTGCTTACCCCGAGGTTTATGATTACACAAATGCGAATTCCAGACCCGGCATCTGGGGAGCAGCTGCTGGGACTTAACCCCTTGTGAGCGGCGGGCCGAGCCGGAGCGAGCAGCGCCGGCCGCGCCTGCAGGGGACGGGACACGGGGACAGCAGCCCAGCCACCCCGTTCCAGCCACCGCGCTGCCCCGCAGGTGCCAGGGACAGCTGGCCCATGGGAATGTGCCTGGGAGCGGATGGCAGGTGGGTCCCCCCTCTCCCAGCCTTTTTTTGCTTTGTGCTTCTGCTTCTGATCGGAGTTTGCAGCAGGTTTGCGGAGCCCCCTGGGCCGGGTCTGAGCCTTGCCGGGGAAGGGGCCGGGAGGGCTGTGCAGCTCCTGCGGTGCAGCCGGCAGGTAGGGACAGCGCCGGGCGCCAGCACCGGCATGCCGGGCACGCAGCCGGAATCCCACAGTTCCGCTTGAAGCGGGACACGTGGGCAACATCCTTGCAGCCCCTGCTCTCCTGCCGACCCTCCCAGCTGCTCCGCAAGGCTTCGAAGGGCTGGTCAAAGCACTTGCTCATGAGTCCCCTTGGCTCTGAGAGCTCCTGCAAAAGCCGGGCCTCCTCCAGGTCATGGATGCTCCGGAGGTGCCTCCTCCTCTCCGCTTTGCCAGGGAGCTGTGCCCAGCCTGCCCGGGATGTGCTCCCTAGTAACAGAGGTGCACGGAGCCTGCCCTGCCCCTGCACAGAGCCCGGCCAGCGCATGGACTCCCTACCGAGAAACAGCCCCTGCTCCTCAGGGCACATGTGCTTGCTGCAGCTCAGTCCTGCATTTTGGGGAGGAAAAGATGAGTTCAAATGGGGCAGGTGACAGCAGGGATGCTCAGAGCCCCCCTGGCTGCGGGGATGGAGCGGCGCGGCGCATCCCAAGGGATGCTCCGGTCTCCGCTCCCTCCCTCCGGCGGGGAACCCGCTCTGCCATTCAAAGCCCTGGTTGAGCGTGCTTGATTGGCAGCCAGAGGTAATTTCCCAGGACAGGAGATTTAAGTGAGTTTAACAATCAATGGAGCCAGGCACCGGTGTGCTCACTTAGTGCTGGCAGCTCGACACGCAGCGCCGTCTCGCGAGGCAAAGGTCAGGAGCAGACACGGTGACAGACTCTGTCAAACACAGCTGAGCCCCCTGCCTGTGTGCCGGCTGCTCCGAGCCGCCCATGGGCAGAGCCGGCAGCAACAAGTGTCGGGAAGGCTGGGAGAAACGGGGAGGGGGTTTAGTGCACTCCGGGAAAGCAGCTTGCTCCGGGGCTGGCACAAGGGCTAGCGGTGGCTGCTGGCTCTGTGCGGTAGGAAGGGGACAGACGTGGACCCTGGTGGTGTGTCCCACTGCTGCCACCTCTCCTTGGCCTGCTGGGATGGGTGCAAGCATGGAAACCATCCCTTGGAAAGCAAAGGGACTGCTCATCCTGCATCCCCCTGGAATTGCAGGAGTCCTGCCCCAGATGCTGCTTTCCCCAGACTCCCTCCCATCCCAACCATGCAGTTCCAAAGCGATGCCCGTGAGGTGACTTGGAAGGCCAGCTCTGAGCAGCCCGAGCCATGGCCATCTCCTCCTGGGGAGGAGTTTGTAACAAAGAGCCCCGAAGACCCGAGCAGGAAGGGGAGCAGCAGCTCCCTGCCTGGCCTCGGGCTCCTGCCTGTGCGTCCGGGAGGATAGAGATGAGACAGAAGCCCCTGGTCCCTCTGCCCACGGATCCCAGCTCCCAGCTCCTGCCCCGAGCAGGAACGAGACCTGGAGCTGCAGGAGGACCCGCAGCACCGGACCTGCCGCCTCCCGCTCTGGGCTGCATCCCACCGGCAGCAGGAGGAATCGCTCCAGCCCGTAGTCCGAGCAACGTGAAGCCAGGCAGCGGGAGAAAACAGCAGCGCGCAGCGGGCTCCCTGTTTTATTCGATTGCTAGATGGATATTCCAGTGGCTGGGATCTATGAGGAGCAGAACAACATATGTCAAACATGATAACGGTTCAAGAGGGCCTGTGATGGGGGGCTTGGAAAGCTGCTTTTCCCGGGTGCGGTTGGGAAATCTAACATGAGTCCATGCGTAGGAAAAAGAGACACTGCTCTGCAGCACGGAGCACGTCATCCTGCCCCTTTTTCACAGGGAAAGGTGCCTGGTCCCCAGCTCAGGCCACAGGAGAAGGGCAGGATCGGAGCAGCGGGCGCCTGCCGGGCTGATGTGGTTGGAAAGACGGGGGAGGCTTCCCATCCTCTCCTTGAAATTCCTCCTGCGTTCCGAGTCATTCTGGAAGTCAAAAGCTGTTAGAGTCTCCAGGACTCCCAGGGAGGGATATTGACTGGGTTTGTTCTGATGATATTTCTCTGCACAGCTGTTTGGTCCATCAGCAGGAGGGTTTTGCTTAAAAAAAAAAGGAGATATTTTATCCATTAAAAAGAAATCCATAAATGATGAATATGTATTCAGCCTAAGACTGAGTGATGAAATCCTCTCAGAGGTGCAAAGATCCAACTCTCTCTGTGTCTACTAGTCTTGCAAGGGACTGAGGGTGGATTCTCGGGGAGGCTTCTCAGATCTTTCCAGAGTGCTGGGGCCTGCAGCGCTGTGCAGGGCTTCCTCGCCAGGAAGTTTTCTCTCCTGAGGCTCCTTTTACTTCCCGTGTCTGAGCGGGGCAGGAATGCGGTGAGAACGACTGTTTGCGAATCGTTCGGAGACTTTGCACTTCCAGCTGGAACAGAAAGTGTCGGATCAGCAGAAGGGGAAGGGGGGAAGCTGCTGCTGGGGAGGAGTGAGAAGGAGAGGCTGTCCTCGGAAGGGGCCCTGCGCCCCACATATCCACCCAGGAGCCACCGCCACCAGGCTGCTGTGCCTGTGCTCGTGGGAGAGGCTTTGAGGTGCCCTACCTGCCCTGCTGCTCGCGCTCGTGCCAGCACCGGTGGTGGCAGGAACGCCACGATGACTCCTTTTGACCAGCATCTCATCCTGCTTCCTTATCCAGAAAGGCAGAGATGAGACATGAGCACCACAATTCCCAGGTTTCCTCCTTGCCCGGGGCACTGTTGGCTCCAGGGAGCATCTACAAGCCTGGTCATTCAAGGCGAGCGCTTTATATAGGCAGGGAAATCCTTGTCACCTGTGATCCCGGCTGGCGTTCCCATCACCCTGTCAGCTTCGCACCTGTAGCCGACCAGAGGGCTCCATTGCCATGGCCGGTGGGAAGAGGGGCTGGTGCAGCCCGGAGCCAGCGGCGCTGCTGAGCACTGAGGGTCTCGTTGCACTGAAGGCAGTGCAATGCCAGGCTGGACACGGCTCCTGGGCACCTTTCCCCCTCCCCAGCTCCCCTGCCAAACAGACAGCCCTTTTTTTCTGATTGTCTTTCTCCAAGGTGTTGCCATGGCAGAGGCGATGGGAGGAGAAGGCAAGGGAAGAGGAGGGTCCACAGAGCAGCAGATGGAAAGAGAGGGAAGGAAAATCCTCGGGAGTGGAAGGGAATTTCTCGGCTGGGATAGGGAGCGTTGGCTCAAAGCTTGTCACTGTCTGCACCTGATATAAATCCATTCGCCTGGGGATGTTGGGAGCCAAGCACTTGACCTGCTGATTTTGCAGCTTTATATTGCGAGTGGGATATCCCAGCTGCAGGGCAGGGTGAGAGGGAACCTAAAATATGATCAAAAACACCCAAAAGAAAATGAGTGAGCGGCTCCAGTCCTGGCAGCCTTGGAGAGGGAGCACTCCCCGAAAAGGGGAGAGGCAGCCAGCAGGCCCAGACAAAAGGCTTTAAAACCTCCCTTTTGTACAGCACTTGTTCTTCAAAGACATCAGGGCTTGTTAAAGAGTCCTGCCGTTTACCTCTGCCTATGACATGTTAATGGTTGTATTTTTGAATCATTAAAAACTGAAATGTGTAACACTTGCAGCAGCTGCCAAACCTCTGCACAGCCCAGCTCCCCGCTTCTGCTCTCCTCCATCCACCCTTTCTCATTCCTGCTGTTTTTCCTCTGTCTCCAGGTGCTCCCCACGACCAGCCGCTTGGTTCCCGGTGTCCTGGCAATTGCTCTTCCTCCTTCGGTCGGTCCCTGCTCCTCCTCTGCGGCTCCCCCCGTCTGGCCTCTGCCGGAGCTTCGGTTCACAGACGCCCTTGTTAATCTGCAGCTTTAATATTCTCACCTTGCCATTCGCCTCTCGGGCGGGAGCGGAGAACCAGCAAATGTATTTAGCCAGCTCCACCGGGGAGCACGGGAAGCAAGGAGAGCAGCAGGGCTCCTCTAACGAGCAGTGACGAATGCGGCTCAGGAGAGCCCGGCCGCTTCCAAGCACGCCGTTTTCCCCCGGTTTTGCATCCAAAGACAACACCGGCCGCGGCGGCGGCAGTGACGGGCACCTGCCAGCCCGCAGCTGCCGTGGGCACGGGGCGCCGCGCGCTGCCGGAGCGCCGGGATTGCCGCCTCGCACACGGGCACCTGCGGAGCTGCTGGAGCCCATCCAGCACCCAGGAGCACCCGGAGGAGCTGCCGCTTCCCCAGCAGCTGCCCGGCTCTCTGCACCACAGAGTGCTCTTTTCACGGCTGGAATCAGAGTGAAATGCCAGGGTATTAGTCCTTATCGCAGAGCTGGCAGCCCCGGCTGCAGAAATAGAGGATGCTCCAGGGTCATAGAGGAGGCTTCCAAGGGGGAGATTCCGGGAGGATTTGCTGCTGGGAGGCACTGCTGTGCAAAGGGCCACGCTGGCCTAGGGTGACGTCCTGCTGGCAGGGTGCCCCATGCATGGGCTGGGTGCTCGGGGTCCCGCTGGCCCAGGACAAGGGGAACCAAACCCAGCAGAAAAGGAAAGTGCTGGTGCAAGGAGCCTTTCACGAGGCTGAAGCAGCCGCTGGGCTCCCCAGCATTCCCGTTCTTCCCTCCAGAGCACCACAGAATTCCTGTCTCCTTCCTCAGAGCCCGAGGAGGCGGCGCCCGCCCTGCCTGCGTGGGCACAAGACGGGACGTCCCCGTGCGCCCCAGTGGAGCACGACCAGTCTGGGAGCACCCGCGTACCGGGTCTGCTCGCGCCGCTGAGCCCCGTGGAAACAGAGCCCTTCCTTCCAGCTCTTCTATTCAGCTCTGCTTTTGCAATGAGTGTTTCTAGGGAGAATAGAGAATATCTTGCTTTCTTTGGTTGGAAAGGAGTATTTAGGCCAGGATATGTGTTTTCTTTTTATTGAAAGCCAGGAGGTGGAATGAGATTTACTGATCTGAGGGTGACACAACTCATTTGTGGGTTTTCTTCCTAAAGAGAGGAGCAAATGTGGTTTGACGGGCACAGACAGGAGAACTGATGCTGAAAGACTTTTGCTTGTGTAGTCTAGAAAAAAGATGGAGGTTTAAAGCTTGATGATTGCTGCCTGTAAATACATCAGGCCAGCAAACATCAGGGAATGCAAAAAACTGTTTTAAGCGAAAGGACACTGTTGGTATAAGCACAAATTGCTAGAAACTTGTCATGAATAAATGTCAGCTAAAAATTAAAGGTTTCTCCTAATCATCAGGCGAGGGAGTTTATAAAATAGCTTTCCAAAGGGGTAATTGAGGGAAGAAGTATAACCAGTTCAAGATGGGAGTCTGACACATTTCTGAATTTCAAGTGAGGATGTAGCCGACTTTGACAGTCCGGCAGGAGAGCGTCTTCGTCCCTTCCCAACGCGGGGCTGCGTGCAGGGGACGAGCAGCCTGTCCCAGAGCCTGTGCTCACCCGACAGAGCCCGTGTGTCCTGGGGATGCCTGGGCGTGCAGCTGGAATGCTGCAGCCGTCCATGTGGAGAGCCTTGGGATGGTGGCACACTCGCTGCACCTGGACCTGCTCCTTTACTCCCATCCCGGACACGTCCGAGGCACCTCTGCCTTGTGGAGCCACGTGCAGCCCTGCGCAGCATGCACATGTGTGCACACGCATGCACATGCATGCACGCTCATGCACACGCATGCACGCTCATGCACACGCATGCGCACACACACTTCCTCACCTGCCACCAGCACACACGCTTTTCCGGCAGTTAATAAGCTCTGACACACCAGACGTCGAAAGTATGAAAATTGACCAATCTTTTAATATTTTAAACCCCAGCACAGACACTCTGTGGTTGGAGCAAAGCGCTTTACGCCGCCTTAGCAAGGACACGAGCTATCGTTGTGTGTAATCTCCCTGAGCCGGATTGACCCCCTGATCTTGGCTGGCCCATCCGCATCCCTGCCGGTGTCCTCCTGGATGAGGAGCAGCATGAGGAGGAGCGACACTTCCCGGGGGATGACAGAGCTCCGGGGTGAGGGGTGGGTGTTTTCCTCCACTTCCCACTGAAATCGTTGGGAGATGCCCACGTGCTCCCTGCAAACTCTCTTGGACAGAGGCCTCGAGCTCACTGGCTCTTGCTCATCTCCATCCCCTGCATCCTCTGGGTGTCTCTTGGAAGGGGCTGAGCAAGGAACAACCTTCAGCACCTCCAGGCTCCTTATTTAATCAAAATCAGGAGAAGGTCTATTCTCCTCTCCCGTTTAGTCAATCCCGGGTGCTGTGCCGCGCCGCTGCTGAGGAGCGGGAATTCCTCGCATTGCTCTGGCTGTTAGTGGGGCTGCTGCCCTCCTCTCCCCTGTCAGACACTAATCTCTCCTAATATTTAACAGTCCCAGTAGGCAGCAGGATTTATCCTCTGGCCTTTCTACCTGTCATTTCATCCCTTCTCACTAAGGAGCCCTTTGATTCCCTTCCGAAAAGAGGTGCCAGGGCGCGCGTGATGGATGGGCTCGTGCTGGCAGTTGGGGAACCGGCTCCATTTCTCTCTGCTCCAGCTGTCGGGCATTTATCCGGGGCAGCTCGGCCCAGCTGGGGACGGCGCGTGTGCTCCCGCCGGGGAGACGTGGGGACGGGCGCTGGGTGCTAATGCTCTGGCTCCTGCAGGGCTCCCATCCAAACCACAGGCTCGGTTTTAGCTGCCGGGCTGATCTGGATCTAATAGGATCATCCATCCGGGCAGGAATTCCCCTCCCGCCCCCCAGGCTTCCTCATTCCTTCTTCTTGCACTGTCTCCACATGTTTCCCCGCCTCAGCAGCCCAGACATGGTCTCCTCAAATAAAATGGCAAAAAAATCCCCTCCCAAAAAGCAAAACCTTGCAAAAAAATAGCAAAACCCAGAGGATGAAGGCCCATGGGTGGGAAGGAGCTTGCACTGGGGTCAGTATCTTATCTCGCGTGCTCCCATCCCCGGGTACATTCCCTTCCTACTGGGCTCCTGGCCCAGCAAGGGGGTGCAAGGAGAGGCCTCCGGGAGCAGGGATGGTGCCTGTGGAGCCTGGCGAGCGCGGTGCAGCTCCAAAGCGTGTCCCGCTTTTCCAGGCAGGTGGTTGGACAGGCCAGGCCGGAGCTGCAGGGCGGCACCGCGGCTCCTCCAGGCCGTAAGGAACCCTTTGATTTGGTTGCTGCTTCCTCAGTCCTGGGTGGGAAGTCATTAGGCTCCAAGCTCGCGTCCTCTCCAAGCCAACGAGCTCTTCCCTCGGCTCTGGTTACACTATCCCACTCTCCCTCTTCTCCCGCTGCCAGGATCTCCCTCCATCAATAGCAGTGACAGTGGCCACCGCGACCCGCCACCGGCGACCCTGTAAGAGACACAGACCTGGTCCGGGAGCTGCTGCTCCGCAGGGCCGCGGCCACCGGCACCTCTCGCTTCCCGGCGCCTCCGCTGCTCCCTGCCATCCGGCTGCAACCTTAGATCTCCACAGGGCACCATTAGGAGACAGACGATCCCGCCAGCACGCAGCTGTCTGCAGCCATGGAAAACACCTGGATAGGCTTCCGAAGGGGCAAGGGTTTAGCACTGACCTGGGTGCAGAGCTGGCCTCTCCGCCCGGCACAGGCCACTCCGGGCAGAGCAAAGGGCCAGATCCCCAGCCCAGGTGCCCCTTGGTTCTGCTGCAAATGGACCCATCAGCACGTCTGGTTGCTGTGGACCAGGGCAGGACTGGTCCTGCTTGCTGGGGATTTCTTGGGACAGCTTAAGGAGCCATTGCACAAGAATTATCGTGCATAATCCCGCAAAAAACATTTCCACTCCCTATGGTCTCTGTGCAGGCAAGTTGTGCCTTGTGGGCTGGGAAGAGCCCGTGCGGCATCAGTGGAAGGTCTCTGCTCTTGCAGGAGGCTCCGTGCTCACCGGTGGGAATGGGCTGGAGAGCCGGGCTTGGCTTGTCTGGCTCATCCCGCAGAGCGGCAGGGAGCTGCCAGCAAAATCGTGGCTGGGCGGAGAGGGAGCCCAAGGATTTGACTGTTCCTCGTTTGGAAATAACTGAGAACAACTGTAGGTGAGAGTCTTCCAAGCCCTTGTAGCTCATACATCAATACAAAAGTGTGAAAATTAGTCCCAGGTGGGAGTGAACTACTGTGTTGGGACTGGAGAGAGGGAACCCTGCTCCGTCCCCGCACTGTCCCCTCCGTTTCCCTGTCTGGGGATACTTGAGGTAGGAAACTACCCAGCATTTCTCATTTACAAACCAATGCCCAGCCATCCACCAGGCTGTTACATGTCTTTGAGGTCTCTCTCTCAAAAAAAAAAAGGCAAAGAAAAATCACAGAGGTGACACTAGTTCCCCGTTGCCAAGTAGACTTTCTCTGCTAGCTGTGCTGTGTCTCTGCCTGGATGCCAGCCTGTTGCAAAGACCTATGTGCCACCTGCTAGTGATCCAAAAAGGTCATTTTCCAATAATGCCACTTCCCTTTCATGCTCACCTCTCTCCTTTATTTTTTGGTCCATGCCTAGTCAGAAGGGGACATTTATTCCTGATGTTTTTGCAACTGGGCAATATCTACATGGAGGGGAGCTTGGAAGAGCCAGTGTTTGGATATTCTCCCGCGGTGCTGGTGGGGACGGAGGGCGCGGATCCTGCACGGCTGCACGGGAGGGCTGGGAAATGGCTCGTCGGGAGGAGCTTCTTGAGCACCGGGTTTATCCGGAGGGCAGCTCCGTGTCGGCCGCGCTCCGCTCCGATCGCGCTCAGATCCACGTGCGGACAGCTGGCAAGCCCCAGCGCAGAGCCCAGAGCCCGCGCGGGCTTAGCAGCCGAGAGGCCCCTGCAGAAAGTCATTAGTGCGGCTTTGGGAGGAGGAGTGCGCCCGGGCGCGCCGAGGCCACGCGCTTGTCCAAACAGCCTCACAGAGAAGGGAAAAGCTCCCAGTGTCCTTGTGGGAATGTTTCCGAGAGCCTGCACGGGACGTGGGGAGCAGCAGTGGAGCCGGTGCCTGGTCCCCTCTCTGCTCACATCCCCTTCTGCATCCCAGCAGGACGCCGGCGATGCCGAGAGCGTGGAAACATTCCTGCAAAGCACGATTCTTTTATGAATCTCCGGGTGGGATTGGTGTGAACTTGACTTGGAGGGGTTAAGCCCAACATTATTGAATCCAAACTAATATGTTTTCCACTAAAAATAAACTCCTGGCCCAAAGAACAGGGCTGGCTCTGTGTTCCCCTTCCCGCAGCCCCCGTGCCCACGGCTCAGGGCTGCCGGTGCCTCCAGGGTGCTGCTGCCGGAACCGCTGGGAGGTCTCTGGTCAGGGCTCATCCCTGCACCTCAGTTTCCCCATCTGAAAACGGAGGAGGAAAACGATACTGCAAAGGTAGTGACTCCGGTAATTGTTGCTTTGAGGTCTCTGTGTGAGCTGGCCTGGCATCAAGCGATTGCTCCCCAGGGCTTTGGTGTGTTAGGGAGGAAAGGCTCATTGAGGAAAGGCTTTTTTATGGGAGGCAGCAGCAGATATATGCTCACACGTGCACACTTATTACCAGCTGCATAACCTCGATGAGTTTGCAGGAATCACTTAGAATTTATTTTGTACACAGCAACTACCCAGTTATTTGCAAGTTACATGTGTACTGGTGCCCAGGTTCCCTTTGCTCTTGGGTGGCAGCAGCATTCCGGAGAGAAGGGTGCAGGTCCCGGGAAATTGCAGAGCCCGGTGGGGCGAGATGGCCGGGACCAGAGCGCTCCCGCTGTGGAACCCGGCAACTCGTCACTGCTGCAGCAGCCACTGGGTTTTCCACTGTGGGAATGCGGCAGGCGCCCATTTCCATCTGGGAGCCCCTGAAGACCCCATGGTTAAGGGAAGACCATCCCTGCTCCGAGAGCCCCCAGCCGTTTGCTCCCCGGGTTTCCGTGTGGCGCGCGGGCGCTCGCGGCGCTGTGATGGATGCGATCAATATGTGCTCGGAGAGCAGCCGCTCCCGCGCCGCTCGCTTTGAACCCCGGGCGCTAATGGCTCCAGATGGGCACCATTTCTCCCTGTCACGCTCCAGCTGCGCCGCAGGGAAGGGAAGCGCCGCTGCTTCCCCGCCCCAGGGGCCAGGGAGCTGCCGCTCCGGGATCCACCACCTGTGGGAAGGGGCGGCAATGGGAATATGCGCTGCCAAGAGGTCCCCAGCACGAGCAAGGCGGGACACGGCTGCTCAGCTCCGACGGGACAGCGTCGATAGCCCCTTGCTGCCCCTCTCACCCGTCCCATCCGCTCCCCCATCTCTTCCCTTCCACGGCTGCCTCTTCTCACCTCCCTCCTGCTCGCTTCATTTTTTTTGAAGGGCTGCAATTCCTTTTCAGCTTTATTCCTCATTAAAAATAAATACCGTTGCTATAATTTACAGTGAGTTTAATTAGAAATGAGTTACGTGATCCAAACGTTAGGGCTTAATTGCTCGTTCCTAAAACAATTTTCTCATCTGAAATGTCCCCAGTTAATGATCATTCATTAACTAGGATTCGAGTCTCCTAAGTGGAGTGATGAGGGCCGCGGGTTTGCTGCGGCGCGGAGCGGAGGCTGCGCATCCCCGGGGGAGCGGGAGCCCCGGCGCATCCCCGCGCTCGCCCGCACGTTGCACGGTGCTGAACCCCCTTCCCTGCTCCAGGGCTGGGGCAATCCTGCTTAGCTCCAACCGCGGAGAGGGGGTTTCGAGGCTGGAGGGGGCGGGAGGATGATTTTCATAAGGAATGTTGATTAATCAGAATGGAACCGTTTACAGGAAGTGTACAGTAATGTCAGCAAAACTGTTTTGCGCTTTACTCGCTTGCTTTTATTCCAAAAGCCCCTAATCAAAACCACATCTGCGCAGAGGAGCGCGGCGCTGCCCCGGGCGGGGGTCCCGGCTGCGCGCGGGGTCCCGGCTGCCCCTTGCCTCGGCCCGCGGCCTCCGGAGCGAGTGCGGGCGAGCCCCGCGCATTCCTGCGAAAAGGGCTTGTTTTGACAAATCAGCGGTTTTCCTGGGGGGAAACAACACGAAACAAAACAAAACAAAGCAAAACAAAACAAATCAGCATCCTGCTTTGGGGAGACGTCGGGTCCGGCTCCCGCTCCGAGCTCTCCGCTCGGCTGCTGCGGGAAGCCCGGGCGGAGGGCAGGCTTGGCCCGTTGCTGTTGCACTTTGCAGCATCACTGTGCCCTGTTCCTGCCCTCACTTTCCTAGAAGGAAAAGGATTCCTTTCCACATCCCCTGTTTTAGGGCTTCATTTATATGCATAATTATTTTTCCCACAAAGCGAGGAAATTTGAGAAATGAAGCTGGAAAAGGACTACGAGGAGGAAACCAGGCCCTTTCTGCAGCGGCAAAGGGCCCCCTGGATACCAGGAGCACTCCATGAGGCTCATCCCGGTGCCTGGATCTGCACAAGGGTTCTGAGGAGCAGGGTGCATCCTCGGGACATGCAGGGCCGAGCTCCCCACGGGCAGCAGGACAGTGTCACCTCGCAGCTGGTAAGCACCGATTAACACGTCCTCGGGTGCCACACATACCGGATCAGAGCTCTCTTTCCAAGGAAGTACAAACCGGGGAAGAGCAGGATGGGGGAGAGCGAGGTGCAAGCACTAGGCAGCCCCTGGATAACCCTGAGCGCATTAGCAGATGGCCAGGGCCCAAGGAAGGGTGTTTCTGAAAGCAGCCCTGCTCAATCAGCAGTCCCTGTTTTCTGCGGGGGAATAAAGCTTGCGAGAGGGAAGCCGCGGCGCAAGGGCAGCGGGTTTCTGATTGCATTTCAAGGGGGCGGCCGCTTCCAGCATCTGTCAGTACATGGCGCTCAGGAATTTATATATATAAATAAATGCAATGAAAAGGTCCCCAGTTCCAGCGCAAGGAAATGATTTCCTCCTCGAGTGATTATGGGCACCATTATGCAAATAGTGGCCAGGCCAACAAAGCAGCCTCATAGGGAAAGGGAACTAGAGCCAGCAAAGGCTGCACCAGCAGCTCCGCGTGGGGAGGAGATGCTGCCCGTGCAGTGACTGCACAGGGAAGTGGGTAGTGGAGCCATCCCTGGAGAGAGAGGCTCCCTGGAAGCAGCTGCCAGGGACCTCTGTGTGTGAGCGCTTTCCTTGATGGGGACGGGAAAAAGGAGGGAAGGGCAAGGGATGGGCAAGGGAATGGAGGAGAGGAGAGGAGAGGAGAGGAGAGGAGAGGAGAGGAGAGGAGAGGAGAGGAGAGGAGAGGAGAGGAGAGGA
>JAVCKT010021729.1:0-12934 GCA_032273925.1 Rhynchotus rufescens
GGAAGGGCTTCAGGACACCCAGGTTTTGAGGCCTTTGTATAGCTTGTGCTTTGCAGAAATAATGACTTTCCATGATGAGTAATAAGATGAGTGGCAGTCAGGCTTTTCCATATCCATACTTGAAACTATCTCTTTTGAAATTAAAATATAAATATGTCACTCATTATCATCCTGATTTAGTGCTTACTGAAGTCCGTGTAAATATTCACATTAATATCAGAAGATGTTAGTTCAGCCCCTACAATCCCAAATCAATGAGAAAATGGTAAATGAACTGGAATAGAAGCACGACCTAGTGTGACCTACCTGTGCAATAGCAAATTGATCATAGAAAGCAGAATTTTCTAAGTTCAGTTCAAGATCTATATCCTGCAATTCTTCACAGCTATCCAAAAAAGGCATTTGAGAGGGAAAAAAAAAAAAAGTTAGTTATTTTAGAGATTCCAAAGAGGCAAAGTAAGTGTAAAATGAAGCAACATCTTAAATGTGTTTCAAACAGTCACAATGATATACTCTATCAAAAGATATCCAAGTGGCTTCCTAATTTTATCTGAAAGTAGGCTAAAAGAGGCATACGATTACTTAAAAATACACATGTAGTTACATCAGTGATAACACTAATCTTCCATAAAGTGGTGTTATTAAAATTAGTATGAAAACAATTTCCCTAAAACCTTCTTATCCCACTTCCCAAGAGCCTCCTACATACACACAACTGGCATCACCCCAGTCTGGTCGCTTCACCCCTTGATGAAACAAATTGCACAAGGCTCCATTACCTTTTGACATCATCAGGAAAGCCTCAGAAGAAGGGCCTGTGGGAGTGTTTTTGTTTCAGATGTTCTTGCAAGGAGATGATACTCTGATGTTGAGATAGAGACTATCTACAGATTTTACAAATAACTTGGAAATTTACAGATGTGAAAAAAACCCAGGATTTTGAGGTTAATTTTTTATCTCTTGGTGGATTTCTGCAACGTCTTCTCTGTCCTTTTCAGTGCTATCGTCATTCTTATCTGAATATTTGATTAGGTGTTTTATGCAATTGAGATAAAATTTTTAACTGAATATTCAAATAATTCAATTAATTGCTGAAGCCCTAAACAGAACATTTGCTATGGCATTTTACAACATATGACAAAGGGCAACATAAATGTCTACTTTATGTAGTCCTACTATTGAATATCATATGACATAAAATGTCACCTTTTCTTCTCTTTTCATTATTTGATAGAAAATCCTATCTCAACCTATCATCCATTTCCTGCGCTAAGCATAAACATTGTGGAACACAGCTTTAGCTGTATCACATGGACTAATTTAGCACCTGTACATCTTGTGTATTTTAATAATGTACCAGCTAGTTGTACTTTGTGATCATAACTTCTGAGGCTCTCAGAATCTCTCTACTCATTTTTGGATGATGGTGCATGGTGACACAGGGAGGACAAGCGACTTGCCTCGTGTTATGCTGTGGGTCAGTAGCAGAGCCAGAACAGAAAGCCAAGAGATTCCCAGTCCTCTGGCCTGCTCACAAGACCACATTCCTTCTCTTAACAGAGCATTTCCAAATTTCTCTCTCTTGCTCACCTTGCATGTAATAATCGCAGTTTGTAGCAACACTGTTTATTTGTGCATATATCAAAAGGAAGGAAGAAGGAAGGAAGGAAGGAAGGAAGGAAGGAAGGAAGGAAGGAAGGAAGGAAGGAAGGAAGGAAGGAAGGAAGGAAGGAATTAAACATATTCTTCAATACTAACCTATTTGGCATGCTCCCTTTTTCGGTAATTGCATCACACCACATGTTAAATCCTACACTCACTATAGTGCTAGCAATAAATGTGATAAACACCACAAAGGCGCTGATCAGCAGATTCAGGAAGGCATAAAAGAAAGAGCTGCA
Source organism: Rhynchotus rufescens (assembly GCA_032273925.1). Taxonomy (NCBI): domain Eukaryota; kingdom Metazoa; phylum Chordata; class Aves; order Tinamiformes; family Tinamidae; genus Rhynchotus; species Rhynchotus rufescens. The sequence continues at coordinate 1,902 of JAVCKT010021729.1, forward strand.
ATAAAAGGAAAGAAAAATGTAACTCATAAACAGCTGAAACACAACATCAGCAATCTCTCTAAGCAGTATACCTTGGGCATAGTCAAAGATAGCAGTTTCCATTTAAAACACATCTGCTTTAATTAAGAACACCTAACATCATTGAAAAATGGTGGATTATGAGTTTGAGTCATATTAATGTCATTTGTAAGGTCTTTTGCTTTTTATTTTTATTTTTTACAGTAAGAGGGTGAGGTTTTAAATCACAAATACTAAGCAGTAATTGTTCGTACACATCATGGCTTTCATTAGCTGTAATGATGAAAATCACCATTGTTAAAATAAATGTTATTATCTCAAATTATATAGTAACTGGAGCTAAAATTATTTCATGACTAAAGTGATAATTGGGACAAAAATTGCCTAGAAGAAGGAAACTAAAAATGAAACAACACAGTACTGATAGCTATAATAATTTTAAGCAATATAGCTCATGGTACTGGCATCATAGGACACGAATTTTGGTTTTATGAGCAATTTGCAGAACAGGCCAGCTTCTCCTGGGATATCTCTAGCTTCAGTACTTTACGTTTTGCCAGATCGACATCAATATAAATCAAGCCAGTTAATCTATCCTCCCAGGGCCAACCCCAGACACGTGGTTTGTATATGGGGTGGGATGCTTGCAATGCTCCCATAAGACCATCCAATAGTCCACTCATTCTCCAAATCTGATGCTACCTGAGAGTCACTAGCACTCTAGAAGGATGAACTGAGGCATCTTGAGGCTCACTGAGAGATGAACTGCTAGCTGCTTAACTCTACTCCATAATTCTTGTTACTTAAAACTTGCTAAGCCTTTTTTTTTCATTCATCTGCCCAAATTCTTTGCTTCACAAAACTGCTTTAAGTAGCATTTGTAAATTTTCATAATCTGAAAAATGGATCATGCTTTCATAATCCAATTATCTACACTATGTTGGAGAAAGACTGGCAGTTCTAGGAGGTAGGTCATCCTATGTAAGTTAGATGGTAAAGGCAAATACAACAAATTGCCCACCAGTACCCCTGTCATAATGCTGTGGGTAGAAGGATTGTCCTCAGTTTGGAGAACAAAAACATCAATCATTTATTTTCCCTGATGGCTCCTTAAATGAAAATCTTAGTGGCTTTTTGAGTAAGTGATTGAATCCCGGGAAGGTGTAAGGTTGAACAAACCTAATTTCTACAGGTGTTACACATGGTTAAGACATATGTGACCTTGGGAGGACATCTATAAAATCAGATAGGAAACTTTTAACACTCGGACTATCATGTTTGCTCTCGGGTCAATGTGGCTACAGAGGGCACTTTGCGGGTTCCCTCCTAATGGCCATTCATCCCATACCAACACCTGATACAGTGAAATAAATCACCATGGACTAGCGCCTTTACAGACTAAAGTAGGGCCTACCTCCCAGGGATATCTGACTACTGCCTGAATGCTGAGATTAATCCTATTCTTGTTGTACAGCTTAGCTGGACTTTGGCTAGACCAGTTTATGCCTGCAGAGTGCCAGGCTCACCCATGGTGTAGCAGAGACAGATAGTGTGTGCAAGTTATAGCTCTGCTTATTAACTGATTCTGCGCTGATTTCACACCTAATTCGGATTTCATTCCAAGTTTTGCTAAAGCCATATCCACTGTAAGCACCTTACCATGGTATTCTGGACAGAAGGCTAGAAAAGGCTTTAGCTGTCCAAAGAGCTTAAAGAGAGCTAATATCAGAATCAATAACAGCTCTAGAAAAGGAATGTTTTCCAGAACTATTCAGTGCACTGTCATGAGCCCTTCAGGTCTTACTCTGTTTCCTACTCTGGAGCAAAAGACAGGCACTAAGGTCTAGAATTTGATCTTCCACTGATGAAGTAGAGCTCAGTGTTGCATTTGATTTACACTGGACATATAAATAATAGCAGAGATGCTGTAGGCCAGGCCATGCTAGAAAGGACAGGACGTGGTAGATAGTCAGTGCTGATCTGGCTCTCTGCCTCATATTTTTCTGTTTGCGGCACATATTTTTCTATTTGTAACAGAATTTACCCAAAGAAGAGAGATTCAAATGTGTTAAAAGTCCCTCATTTAATTCTTCAAAGGTAAGTTTTAACGTGGAAGTAATCTTCTGCTCTATTCTGTGCTATTTTACTCTTCTGCTGCAACAAGTTTTAGGATTAAGCAGTCCAAGAGTGGTTGGAAACAGTCAGAGAAACAATACTGCATTCCATCCCCAGCATCACCAGCATTACCAGCTGGTAAAGCTGGTAGTCTAGTTCAAATAGACCAGGAGGCAAATGACTGACTTCTGCCATGGCCTTTGTAATAAGGGGAAAATGACTTTCCTTGTCCAATCACCACTGGTAATTGCTCCTGCCTTCCCACCTCTGCGTAACTAGATGTTTGGGGAGATCTGTCTAGGAGCGCCCATATTCTTGGTTACATTTACTAGCAGTTTTGCCAAGGTTATGAACAGGTCACCAGGGCACTGAACATAGAACAAAGCTCTCCAGAGCTGCTACCTGGACAACTAGACCTTTCAGATATTCTTGCTTGAGTCTTATGCATCTCAGTCTCACTGAGGAAGATGAGCAACCATCAGTGCAGCCCTGCTCTTGTTGCAGAGAGCATTCAGCTTTGCACTCATGTCGTCATCAAGCGATAATCACTGTTTGCAGTAGTTGCCATGTCCACCACAAAAGCAGAGTAAAAATAGGGAGAGGGGGAATCACCAACTGTTGCTTTTCCCCCCCTTCCCCATGCAAGCGTGTTACTTCAGGGGTTTTCACACTGATCGAACAGCATCCGGTGTCTGCCAGGAAGGCCTGCGTCCTTCTGCAGGGATGTGCAGCAGCGTGGGAGCACCACGACCGAGGGCATCTGGCAGTACCTTGGAGCATGCAGTCCCACACCCCACATGGCCACCTGGGAGCATCCTCACCTCACTGACAGGCTGTGAATGACCGTTCAGGGGTGTACGTTGTGCATGTGGGGCAGATGGGAGCAAGGCATCCCCTCACCCCAACCCCCATCCTGGGGAGCAGCACCTCCGAATGGTGCTAAACCCAAACAAAAATACCAGGAGAGAGGAGGGGGAAAAGCTTCCAGGCCCCTGCTCACCTCTCCTTCCCCAGGCCAGCCCCCAGTCCCCTCAGGGGTACTTACTCCTCATGCCCTTTGCAGAGGAAGAAGAGGGTCCGCCAGGCCTGCACTGTGGCCAGCAGCAGGGAGAGGAGCCCGGTGAAGATGCTGAAGCGGCAGGCGGCCTCGGGCCCCCACTCCTGCACGGTGAAGCGCTGCCGCTCCACGGTGAGGTTGGCGTTGAGCCACATGCCCTCGGTGAAGAGCAGGCAGCGCCCGTGGAAGTCGTTGCCATTCTCGGAGAGCGGCACCACCACGATGAAGCTGAAGAGGAAGGCGAGGAAGTAGCAGATGCACTGAGCGAAGAGGAAATTGTTGAGCGCCATGTCCGCGGCGCTGCGCAGGCAGGGAGAGGAGGAGGAGGGGGGATGGAGAGAGGGATGCAGGGAGGGAGGGAGGCAGCCTGCAGCAGCAGCGGGTGGGCAGGGAGGATGCGCAGTGCAATGCAAAGCGATGCAATGAGATGCAAGATGCCCTCCAGGCACAGCTGCTGCCTTTCCCTTCGCCAGAGATGCCCTCTCTACCTAAATACTGAGGGCTGCAGGGGCTGGGGTAAAAAGAGAGGAAAGGCTACTGCAGAAGATGTCTTTTCACAGGGGAAATCAATGCTGCTGTGCCCCAGTGCCCCAAGGGTTAAATAGTCAGTGCCTCCCCAGCAGGGCTGGGTACCACCTCACTGGGGTATGCTCCTAATCCCATCGGGTGTTGGTGTCACCCAGACTGGTGCCTGTGGCAAATCCCCCCCTTCCAGAAGAAAAATAACCTCACATGGACCACTGCATCCCAGAAGGATTTGCCCATTAAAAAAATACATATATATATAAAATACTACTGGGTGATTTTGCAAACATTAAGCATCCCTGACTCTACTCCTGCCCCAAAGGATATCCGAAACCTCCACAGCACATAGTCTGCCAGAGTCCTGGTATCCTCTACATCCTATGTCTCTTTCCCCCAAAACCACAGCAGAAGCCATGAATGGGAAGGAAAATAATCATTCCCAACATCTGCTCCCAGCACCTCTGTAACCCTCTGAGGTATGGGACTTCGATCCCAGCCACCCTCAAACAAAGCTTTTGGTTGCCAGCCCAAATAGGAGCAATAACGGATAGGCTGCACAGGGACCCTGGAACCTGCAGACCCAGTGGTTTTGTTTCTAGCCCAGATAGTCCATCCCATATACAAGATATATACAAGACATGGCAAGACATAAAGTTCACAAGAGCTGGGATAACTTGTTGATCCCCTGTTGCCTTGGGCAGATGAAGTATATGAGAGGTAAACAAAATAATCCTGAGCAGGATTGGGGCAGAGAATGGGCAGATTCCCTCTCATTGGATTTGCACCACCATCCCCAGGGCTCAGCAGTTTTGACAGTGCAATCACTCAACTGAGGCTCCAAAACATGGTAGGTGACCAGTGCTCCCTTGGGCTAGATGTTATGTGATGGGCGTCAGAGAGGAAGCTACCATGGGCAAAATCAACATCAGTCACCATCATCATCCACGTCAAAGTCATTTTCTAATCTAATTTCCTAATAAGATCTAGTTTGAGCTCAATTGCAAGTCTTGCATCACTTCTTAGTTCCAGATCTACTTCTACTCGTTTAATTCCCAGATAGTGTTTAAAGGAGAAGAGGACATTAATACAATTTCTTTTTAAATTATTTCCAATGATTCTTATCATGAAATCTTTATCTGTATAGAGAAATATTTTTTGTTTATATCCTGCTTGAATAGAAACTTTTGTCAGGACACCCCTGTCTGATGAAACGTGGTAGGCCATTTTTCTGATCCTTTCCTAACTCTGATCATCAAAGATTGTATTTCAGTTTTGCAAGATGAGTCATAGAGCACTGGCCTGACCCTGTAAAAACAGACATGCATCCTAATAGAAAAGATTTTGCTGACCTTTTGGAGTCCAGTATTAAGGAGGAAAGATAGTTGCTCTTAACCCTACTTCCAAGCCAGGTTGTCAAAAGATTTTTTCCTTTATCTAGCCGGATATCATATCTGGACTGAGATGGAAAATTCTTTTCTTTGAAACTTGACACAACAGATTTGCCAGATGACAGTTTCTGAAGTTAACTTGGGAGGTCAACACAAACATAAAAGCTGAGTTTTTGCTTACAGCATAGCCCACAGAAGAGACCCGAAGATGCCCAGGGCACTTTGCCTGGGGAAAGCCCAGTGCTCACATATTACCAGCAGCAGCTATAGGCTTCTGCTGCAGGACACTTGCAGGGTTGAAAAGTGGCGGTCGCTTATAGATCATGTAGAGTTGTCTTTCCTCCTGAACAAGCTCAAAGCAGTATTTATCTGAGAGTTGCATAGGGTGAAAATAGGCATTTGCAGTTGTTTGCAGACTTGTATAACATAGCTGCTGCACTCAGGTAACTATCCGTCCCTGATGTGCAGTCCTGGGCTGGATGGAGAGACCACACACGAGTGCACAGAGTGAGGTCCAAACTTGGCACCTCTCACACATTCCACAGCCAGTGATATTTCTCATGCTCTTGTCTCATGTAAACCATCACACTGAACATTTTTACTGGAATACCATTGGTGGTGTTCTGAAAAATAAATAAAGAAATAAATAGGACTAGTCTCCTTGTGCAATAGCAAACTAGGGAAGAGATGGTATGACAGAGGTCCGTAAAACCAAGACAAGGTCTTGATCAAGACTGTTCAGCCTTCCTCATGTCACAGGGAATACAGTACATAAATAAACAGATCAGAGAGAAATTTTGAAACAAAAAGATGAACATCTTTCTCATAGCACATAATTAATCTGTGTGCAATTAATCTTTGAACTCAACACAGAGCCCCCAAAATAAACATCAGAAATAAAGATTAGATTAGTTAATGGGAGAAAAAATAATACTAGCCAGTGCTACTGAATGCACAGTGAGGGAAGAAACTTCAGCTCAGGAGGTCCCAAAACTGCAGGTTTCTGGTTGGGATCACCATCAATTTGCTGCCTTTGTGTGAGAGCCTGAAGGCCATGCACCCAAGGGGACCCTGTGCTCATGTTAGATGAGAGATGAGTTGCACATCAGTAAGGAGGGCGGTATCCCAAGACCGTAAACTCTATTTGTCTAGAAAGAAAATTCACAGAAACACAGCAGGCTGCAAGATCCATTGCTATTGCCACCTTACAGGTAAGCAGAAAAGCAACATGGATAAATCAGGATTATATACCAGATTTGCAAGATTTCCTCTCTGTCCCATATTTCCATCTTGCCGTCTGTCTAAGCCCCTGTGGATCTAGTAACACTATAAGCTGGACTGACATAGGATGACTGATGAGAGCTGTGATTTTGACTGTACCGCTCCATGCTCCCACTCAAGCCATTAATTACGCCACTTGCCACAAGCAGTGCTCTCAAGTTGATATTTGTGAGGTAGGTGATGAATTTCCTCTCCTCCTGATAGCTCATTAGGACATGTTTTATTATGGGAAAATTTGCTGAGGAGTTAATTATTCAGGCAAAGACTTTTTTTGTGAGCAACTTCATTTATTTATATATTTCTTTTCCTTTGGCTATATCATTTCTACTGTCCAAGTAAAATAATGTCTGTCTGTTTTGAAGAAGGCTACCATCTTGGTGTCGGTGATGTATTGCTCAATCTCTAGGGAGAGGTTCTGCAATACCTGTGCAGAAGGCTGCCTAGGGAGCAGTCTATCTGTGCTCTGGACAAAAAGATGCAATGGGAATAGCAGTTTGGAGCCAGACAATCTGCCACTTGAAGCCAGCTTCTCTTCTCCTCCTCTCCTGGAGCCAAATGGATGCTGGGGCCCATTTTATCAAACAATGTAGCAAACACAGCTTGCACATTAAATATACCAACTCAGCTCCAGGATCTAATCTATTTTATTATTATATTAATCTATTATCATTATTCCACAGGTCTTGACCTAATTTGTTTGCTGAGACTAATAGAAAGGACAGAAGTATCCCACATGTCCTCTTATGTCAGTTACCATAAACACTGCCTTTGGGGAGAGGTTTCTCATGATAATCACTATATTTAAGAAGGTGGCTGCCACTAGTTCTGAGGGGTTATAGATGAAGTACCTAATTGTCAGCCGTCTGTCGCATCCACATTTCTTCACAGCTGCTACAGATCATGAATCTCTTAGAGCATCTCATCTGGGAACATCTTGACATTTTACTTTCTTTTTGTGCAAACATTTTTAAATTTTCTTCTTTTTTTTTTTTTCAAAGTGAGCTTTCTTGTCTGAAAGGAGATTATGGGCAGTGAAGGTGCCATGTTGATAGACATTAATGGAGCAGTTCTATGGAAGCAACTGCGTGTCATTAATGCATCCAAATACAATAGCCCCTGCATTTTGAAATCCTCCCAAAAAACAAACACACAATTCTACTTGCATTCTCAATTGAACAAGGCTGGTCTGTGTTGAAAATATAAATTAAAATACAAAAAAAAAAAAAAAAATAAAAGGAAAAAAAAGATGCTTGAGCTTTTCAGAGCATCATTAATTCTAAGCTGTAAGCAACCAGTGCATGTAAAACTTCATGCAGCATTGTACAGCTTACTAGAACTATAGTACCTAGAAGTGTAGTAAGCCCAAAATTGCATGTTATTTGCTCACTTCCTCTCCTGTGCTCTTTGATGAGTCAGAGGTAATGGCAAGGGAAGTATGAACTCTAGCAACCCTGTGATCTCAGAATTTGCATTTGGCTGCATTGCGCAGATGAAGATTGGGCCAAAAAAGCAAACTTTGGAGACTGCTTAACAAAATAGAATTAATGAAAAGGAGGAAGAAGATGAGAAAAAAAAAAAGATCAGTAAATTGCAAATATAAGAGAATATACAGAATATAAGCAATCAAAATGCAGACAGATTAGCAATGCACTAATTGGGATTAAAATGGGTCATGGAATGGGTCACATCTGCAGCTTAACCCGTGACCTGCAAAGCCTGCAGCATCATGAGCCCCTAAGGCCAGGCAGGCAATGAGCACTGCTGCTTCTGATAACACCAGATCTGCTCGAAATGCTGCACTCCGGTGCACAAGCTTTCCCTATCTGGGGATATTAAGCCTCCAAACCCCCTTGCATGTTTAGAAAGGTGTTTGTCCCAGTGTTCTTCTCTATGCCAAATACATTTTCTTCTACCTGCATTGCCCCAGACAGTTACTTAGACAACGTACTTTCCTTGATAAGGAGCAGCTATTCTAGCTATTCTGTGCTGTGTTGGATGTAGGAGTGCAGAGCCAGGACCCAAACTGGTGTAATGGGGCTCAATCCCATTAGTTCAGGTTAAAATACAAGGACTGACAGCAAAAGGGAGTCCCACTCCCAGAGCCTGACGTAGGGGCTGCCAAGTGAACACAATGTTGCTGCTTCTGAAAATGTTCTTTCTGAAAATACTGCTTGCATTTTTTCCCCAAGATCCCAAAGAAATGCTTTCCAGTCCTAATAAGGCTTTGAAGAAAAATTTCAGCCTTTACTGCTTTTGGCTTTCCTTGCAAATCACTTTTATGTGCAACCATTAACTAATTTGTATCTTAAGGTCATTTCCCTAGGAAATTCTCAAGGTTGGTAATCAAGGGTCCATCACAAAGCCAGCTGAAAAGCAGCAAAGGCAATCCTTGTTCTCTAAACTGTGCCATGTTTTTAAACGAGTTATCATTGTGGATAAATAGGTTTTAGGTTACAGTGGGAGACATAGCAAAGTATCTCTGTTGCTCATTCTAGTTAAATGTAGTTGGATCGTATTTTAGAAAAAAGATGAAAATATCTTGATGCTGCAAATTAGTATATCTCAATCATTTTTAATGCTACTCTAGTAATTTATACTGAAGGAGGTTCTGACCCACTTGTCCTCAGCAGTTTCTTTTCTACACACATAGACATATATACTAAGAACAGCTAACGGATAGCATGCTAATTAACAGCATGTACTTGCTTTATGTGTGACATACTGTACCATACATTGATTTTTAATCTGCTCAACCTGGTATTTGTCATTCAGGCTGGAAGTCTGATGTGAAAAATAGCCTGTTCATTTTCCATGACAATTACTAACACCAAGCTAGTCCTTAGTGCTCCTGCCAAAAATAAATGCAGCAAATAAGTAGAGAGTCAGTTTGCAAAATTAAATTCTGTCTCAAAAGTGAATAAATGAGGATAGAGGGCAGGTCTTTAATTCCTGGAGAGAGGAGGAGCTCCACAGTCACCATTTATTTCTGATGGGACGATGAGCAGGAAAGAATCCAAAACATGAAGACAGTCTTTGCTAAAGCCTATGGATAAGATGCAAATGTGATAGGGAAAAGAGGATTTATACTAATTCTGGAGAAAGGAAATAATAATAATAATAATAATAATAATAATAATAATAATAATAATAATGGAGGGCAAATAGTGGGATATACCTGTGGAAGGTTCTACAATGTTCCTTTAGGACTGTGATTTTCCTTGTGTGATACATATAGCACAACAGACATGCAAGAGGCTTCAAAAGGACGTGCAATCCCCATCGAATATCTGGATGTGCATGCGGGGGAAATGACTGGTTGGGAAAGAAGCCCTATCTGAGCCACCAAACACATTTTCCAGTCATGCCTGGGGCCTTAGCGTGGCCTGATCCCGTGGAAGGAGAAGGTGAGCCTGAGGGCATGTGGCAGGTACCTACAACATTCATAGCAGTTAGGATTGACGTTGTCACCACATTCCATGTCTTTACCTTCAATGGTGATACCCAAGCACATTTTCTTCAGGAATCCCCTACTTGGGATGTATGCACCTTCTTTGGGATGTATGGAGGGTTTCTGTCCTCCTCCTCAGTGCTCTAAACTGTGCCCTCATGTTTAAGAAACATGGAGATAGGACTGTACTTTACCCATAGACTAAGGCTAAAATACAAGATACTCATGGATACTCCCCCCACTTCTCCAAATCATATCACAACCTCCACTCCACAACCTAAAGATAAGTGCTGTCAACCAGAGTAAGTATCACCAGTGAGGTTCCCCCTGAAGAGGCAACAGTGAAAGCTGAGAGTCAGCCTGTATAAAACACCAGACACAAGATATAGAGGGAATAAGGTGACTAAAGCCCTCAAATGACTCCAGAGTACACTGGCCTCATTAGTCACATTGCCCATATATAAGACAGAGCTGAATATTTCTCTGCTCAGCTCCTCAGCTGCAGGCGCTGGTGCCAACCCATTCACAGCCAGCTGGAAGTCTGACCTGGTAAATCATTTCTCAAGGCCGCTGAGAAAGAAGAAAATAAAGAGCTCTAGGTCATAATGTTCTTGTCTTGCTGCAGTTTTCAGCTCAGTGGTGAAGCTGCATAATCCAGGGTTTTTTTGCAAGTCTTAGTTTCCACGTTACAGTCCCAGACAGAAGTACCTAACAATGCTGTCTGGGGAGTTTGGTAGCTAATGCACACTGACTGGCCCCAGTTTACCCCGTACATCATCGGTCCTGGATTTTCAGTGTGCATCACCAGCTGTGACTGAGTTTAGTTACTGGTAATCAACAGAAAAATGAATATATCTACTTGGCTTTGTAACAAATAATAAGTCTATGGGATTTCTAAAGGTCAGATGACTTCCAAGTGTCCTCTGTCATTACTACTTTCCTATCACTATCCTCTCTTGCAGTGTTCAGATGAGTCTGCAAAATGCACTTCCATTGGGACTTTAGAAACATTGCAGGTTTAACTAGATATTTACTTTCTTATTAGTGTTATTTCTTTGCAGTATACTGGGGATCAATTCTAAAATTACATGGTGGAGCTGGTATTTAAATCTCTGTAAAAGGAGAGTAGCTTGTGAAATGGATAAACACCACTGCTAAGAGAAATCCTGAGGTCTCCAGAAGTCACTATGCAGTTCATGTG
>JAVCKT010021731.1:18400-34859 GCA_032273925.1 Rhynchotus rufescens
CACTGAAGGTCTCGTTGCTGCTCCAGCCCCAGCATCCTTCAAAACGGAGGACAGATGGTTGTCTCTCCCTGTCTCTCTGCCCATCCTGTAGAGATTCTGGCAATGACATTTTACAAGGTTGCTGAGGAAAGATTAGACTGACCTAATAAGTCTAACCTCTTACAAGAAGAATCAGCACAGAGGTTTCTGATACTGATTTTGAACTTCTGGTTACAAATTGTATATATCTTTCTGAAATAGGTAATTATATTCACTTTCAATCCACATTTTGGGGAATCTTTTTAATAGAAAATTCTTTTTCCAGAATAAGAATGTAAGCATAAAATTGAGTTCTGTACAAATGTGAACCCTGAGATGCCAGATCTTTAACATTATTTTAAATATGACATATACAAAAACATTTCTGAAGGTTCTATTCTTGCCTCTATTTTAGGTTTGGTGCACTGCACAATGTACTGCAGGTATCTATTGTATTTCCTCCAAAAAGAAAAGCATTGGGTAATTGGGTAACTCCTTCAGATCTTGTTTTATTTTTAGTGTCTCCATCCCTTCAAATGATAAACAAAAATTCTTGAGCAGGGATCCACCATTCTTGAAGCATGAGATTAGCTTTAGAGTCACATGCTTTCTCCTTCTTTTTTAACTATTTTCTCATGTCTCATCTTTTAGTATATACTTACTTCACACTTCTAAGCTATTGTCCATGAAATGGAGGACTAAGAACTTTTATCATTATAGAAAACCAAGATTCCTCTGCCTACCCTTGGCTCTAGCAACCAGGGACTTATTGATCGGATCTTAGGAGCTGCCAATGTTATCTTGATGTGTTTGGGTTGTTTATTGAGTTGTATTGAGTTGTTTATTGAGTATTTTGTTTCTTTCCAAACGAGTGTCCAAGAACACGCAGGGAGAGTCTGTTCCACTGGAGCGATGGGATCCAGGGCTTATTTTGTCTACAGAAGTGATGTGCTATACAAAATGATGTGTTGTCTAGTGACAACTAAAGAGTCTTCATCGCTTATGGGTTTGCTGCAGTGTCTTGGTTTAAATAAAGCAAACACAAAATACCTCAAATCCTTTACTAAGGAAGCACCTGTATTATGCGATAGGTTTCTTTCTCCAGCATAGGTGCATTTAGAAATAACTAAAAGTCTGTGTAAAACTGCCTTGAGCTGTTCTTTAAGTTAATTATCACTTCTTTTGATACTATGAATGGCTGTTCAATGACACTGTCAGCAAGTGGAATGAACCAAATTACTTTAATTATGGAGTAATTGCACAGAGTGATGGTAATTAAATCTTGATCAGTTTAAGTGAGTGAATTAATTGCTCCAACTTGGAATGCACAGTGCAGCAAGAGGAGTTGTTTTGTAGTTTAATTAACACCAGCCACTAAATTCTTATCATATCTAAAAGGCAGACAATTAATGAGTTTGATTCTGCTCTCACCTTAATAGCAACTAGGACAGAATGCATGCTGAGAAAGGTAGCTGGGGCAGCAAAATGACAGAAAACTTAATATTCCTGTCAGTTGTGTAGATATATTGGTTGCACTCTCTGCTCTGCCTTCCAGTGAAGTGTGCAAATAGAAATACTTCCATATAATTATCTTTTGGCCCCATTTCATTTCAGTACTCACTGATTTGCTAAAGAGGAGACACTTCCAAATGTGTTAATGTTTTCAAACATGCTGCCTGGGTTTTCAGGTCATTTTTAGCCTCTTCTTCCCATCGTATTGTTCCTCTTGCTGTTTCTGGTAGCACCTATGCTCAGTAAAAGAGATTATAGCTGACTCCTTCCCTGTGTCATGTGCAAAGAAGTTGCTATGATTTTGTTGCATGGTGAGTGCACAGACTGTTCCCTCTATTGCTAGCCAACAACTCAATGAAATGTCCAACTACCTCTGCACCACCTGATATCCTTTCAAAATCATCTCATGGGTAATGCCTCTCTCATGTCATGTCATGTCATGTCATGTCATGTCATGTCATGTCATCTCATCTCATCTCATCTCATGGGCAATGCTTCTCTTTTTTTCCCTCTCTCTCAAATGGACAAGATCTTCCCAGTAAGAAAGTTAGGTCAAAGAGTCAGGTTGTGAAAGGTGGGAGGATTTTGGTGTCTTGTGCTTGACACCACCAGAGGAGCCACGGAGGATTCCAAACATCCTGTCCTTCCTGAGAAATGCGGGGCCTAAGGTAGAGGACAGTCATGGAAGGAGAGGAACATGGTGAGGAGTCTCAGGCAGGATCTGAAGGATGGAGAGAAAAGGGCGATTTGGCCCCAGGGTAAGAGCAAAGGCTGGGACTACTGCAATACTCCATAGGTGGTCAAGTGGCACATTGGAAGAGAGTAGATGCTGTGCCCATGGGCTGCTGCTTTAGAGATGATCTGCTGAATCTGCCACTCGGAGACCCCAGGGACACTGAACTGGCTGTCTGGAGACACCAGTGTAATTCCTGTCTCCAAAATAACCATCATGGGCTCGAAAGGGTGGCAGCGGCTTAGCCAGGCTCAGTGTTTACAAAGCCTGGTGTTGACACGCTCATGATCTGCTAGACAAGGTGTTAACACATCTGTGTCCTCCAGGTCAGCACAAAGCTTACATGGTTTGTGACTTTCTTTCCACACAGTAGCCAAAACAAAGACATATTATATTGCACTCCTTAGCCCCTGCATTGCCCAGGGCATCGGGTCAGCCTGTCCTTGGCAGAGGCATCTCCCTTCCTCTCTTCCCTTGGGCTCTGTTACTTGCAGGCAGCTTGTCCCATACCACCACCTTGGCCTTGTTTGCACCTTCTTCTATAGAAGGCTCATCTATAGGTCACCCTTTGCATGAGGCCCACTCCTGTTAATGCTTCAGCTAAGTTTTGGTGGGATTATACACCTTACTCAATGCTTTAGGAAGGCCTACCCATGGCAGCTTTTCAACCAGTGCATTCAGTGTGAGCAACACTCTCCTGAATTTCATCCTCCAAGAAGGCCTTTGGCTGCTCTCCTTATATTTGAGTCCAGGAATCCACTCTGGCCCTGAGGCCAGGCACACAAGCAGGGCCTGGAGATTGCTCTAGAGGTCCTTAGTGTCCCCCTTGCCTCCTCTGTCACTGAGTCCCTTCTGCTATGCCAATGCCAGAGGTGCAGAAGCTCTCTGCAAGGGGCAACCATCCCTGGGACTGCTCAGCCACCTTCTTTTCCCAGGCCTTTCCCAGGAAGAGCCAAACCAAACCAGATGGCAGGCAAAGAAAGGCTAACGAGAAGATAACTCAGGAACTCAGGAGCTGGTGTTTGAGCAAGAGTGATGTTTCCATCGACTTATGTGCACTGATAGTTCCAGTCCTTGCTGCAATGAAAACTTATTTTAATTAGCTCTTCTCTATGGCTTGCAAATTAAAATGCATGTTAATTTAATTGCTACAGGCTGCTTGAGTATATAGATAGCGCTACATATCTGTGTGTTTCTGCTCACGTTCTGGCCTATCCTAATCTAATTTCCACATTCATTGATGCTGCTCATGCTTCCCACTGTGACCCATGGCTGCTCTGCCCGGTGCCAGGGCCACCCCATGCAGGTGCCATCATCCCTGTAACCCCATTCTGATTTGGCTACTGAGAAATACTGTTGTGGGCTACAAAATCAGATCTGTTTCTGGCCATTCTGGAACTGCAAGGTGCCACCTTCTTCCTTCTGTGCCCCTGGCTGCCCAAAAGCCACAGTTGATTTTACCAGGCATTATTTATCCCCCCTATTTCCCTTCCAGGCTGTAAAGAAGAATTTATGGGGAATGATGTGGGTACAGAGCACGTTTTAGTGGCAGAAGAGACAGGATGGGGGCAACACTATTCAAGTGATACCAAATAATGCAGCTGGTTTAAAGGTGCATTTAAAAAAGCTGCTGTGAACAACTGATATGCACACACACAATTACAAGAGGAGGTGTTAATCTATTCTGCAGAGAAACTGGGGGTTATGTGATCCAGAGTTGCCATCTCTGGGTTCACCGCTGTCCTCTTACTTGTTTTCACCCCATAGAAGTGTCTTCCCCTTGCACTGCTAATGGGCACTGATAGCTGTGCCACGGCAGTGATGGCAATGGTCTAAGTCACACCAAGATTCAAGAGGGTTTCAATAACCTAACCAGAAATTGCACTTGTGAAGTGTCTGATTTTAGTTGTGGTCAAATAAGGCAACTTTTTGAGCATAGGATAAACATGAGGCATTGTGAGGTCAAGCTGCTTGGACTGACCAATATCAAGCACTCTTTATTGCTGGAAGACCTGGAGACATATTGCTAAAAGCATCCAGCACCTTCTGTTTAGTTTACCACACTGCTTTTCTTCAGAAGTTTTAGGGCTAATGAGTTTTCTCTCATTCACCCACAATATTTTGCCCAAAGTCACACAAGCTCTTGCCTCTTCATGGTCTCTACTGAAACCCAAGGGCTTGCATTTGCTTCTTTTCCAACCAAGTTTTGGTGTTGGTGGCACTTCTCCACATTCCCACTTCCACACTCAGCGGTGGATCTTCCCGCTGGATCCGCTCTGCACAAGGCACAGTTACAAGAGCTGGGAGCTCCTTCCTTGCTGAGTGATATCCTCACTGATTTGAATTGTCATCAGCTCAGGACATGACATGATCTCTTGGAAAAGAAAGAGAGACTTTGCTGAATCAGACATATTTTTCCATCCATTTGCAAGATTTCATGGACCGAATTCAAATTCATGGCTTCTGTGACTGCCATGACAAAATTGTAGCCTTATAGATGGCCAAAGAATTCCCTTTTTGTAGGGATTTTTGATCCCCTGAGGTGTGATCAGCTCCTGTTAAGGACTGAAGCCACATAAGGGGTTTAGACAGCAGCCTCCTTCCATCTCTGCACTGGCTCTTTGGTACTGCTGAGCTGCCCTCTGAGTGGAGACAGAAAATCCAGCCCCATGAACTGAGTGTTGTCTTATTCATTGCTTTCCTGCAGTGACACGGTCACGTGGGACTTATCCTGTAACATCATAACTATTTTTTCATTCATTTTATTATTCTTTTTTTAATGACTAGGCTCAGTCTGGTTAGTCAACAGTATGTGACACAGCTAAATGTGTCAGAAAACACATCTCCTGATGACTAAAAGAAATAACTGTTTTTCTAGGGGGATGAAATCATTGGCAGAAAGGTCATGCCATTAGATTTAGGTGGTGCTTGACTAGCTGGCCAAAGACTTGCAGTAGCCCATGGTTGCTGGTGTGGAAGGAGCATCAGTAACTGGTTTTCACACCAACAAAGGTTCCCTAAATCAAGTAGCCTTTTTCTTTTGGGTAGTCCTGGCCAGGTCCCAGTGCAATGTTCTCCATAGGTCCCCTGCATTGCTCTCAGGACAGTCACTATCTAGGCACTGGCACAGAAACAAGCATGACCCTAAGGGACTTGTAGTGACAGTGCAGGGATTTGAAAGCATGTCCTCATGGGCTTCTCCATGAGCCAGCCTTTCTCCAGGGCCCTAACTATAAGGGACAACATGAGAACTGTGCTAATCCAATGCAGCTGTAGAGAGCTTTTCTTCCACGTGCCGAATGTATGAAATCCATATGTCATCCATCCCATTTTGGTGGCTGTAGCTCGTTGATGAAGCTCAAAGCTCTGGGGACACAAGGGCCAGCTCCTGCCCTCCGCTCTGCTCGCTGCCCCTCTTGTCTCCCTGCCTTGCCCGCCAGCATCCCCTGCAGCCACCGTTAGTGCCATTCTGGGGACAACCAAATGCCCCTGTTTTAAGCAGGTCGCTGGTAGAGCAGCTCAGCAGAAAAGCCAGCGGCCCAGATTTTGGGGAAGATGAGATGGAGCTGGGTGTCTGGCTGCCTTCCCTCCGAGGATGAGCCATCAGCCCAGCTCTGCGGTCCAAGTCCTGGGTTCTCCTGCCAGCCCCCAAGGCCACTGGTTAAGCAGTTAAATGAGCTGCAATTGGGTCAGTCGGCTGCTCTCCCTTAGGTCCAGGGAGCCCAGTGGCTGCTTGCAAACGAAGTCCCAGCCAACCTCGCAGGTCCTGTGCAAAATCAGCCCTTCCTGGACATGGTCTCTGCTTCAGCGTTGGTTTCTGGCTTTCCAAATCCACCTCAAATCTCGGTCTCAAGGAAGAGGGAGCACAGGGATGTCTTTGGAAATGATGCAATGGGACTGAGGAGAAGCGCTGGGGCCAAGGAGGCCCCCAGGTTGGCAAGCAGGAGGCTGGCAGAGGCTGGGCATGACGGAGAGGCGACAAAGTCCCTCACCAGGTTGAGGGTGCCAAGAACGCTGCCCCACGGCCCCTCAGACCTGGCACATGCCGGGCACGAAGCAGATGCCGGCCGTAGCATCCAAGGAGAAGGGAGATATCACCACGTAGAGAGATGTGTGAGAAGGAGGAAAAGGGAAGGAAAACCGGTGACTGCACATGTTCAGGATGGGGGCACCATCCAGCCCAGGTCAGCGCCCTTCTGCCTTTATCTTTGGGAGATTTGGGTAGCTTACATTATTTTAGTCCCTTACGACACATTTACACAAAGCTGCTTTGGGCTGAGTGCTTCTTAGTGCCGCTCGCTGTTCTATTTAAACATAAATGTTTTAAAGTGCGCAGATATAGGCCTTTAATAGCAAAAATTGCATGGGAATTTCATTTATTTCTTGTTTACCCATACGGCTCCAGCCAACACTTATCAACAGATTAACTTTCACTAAACTTTCTATGTAATATGTTAAAAAAAAAACACTTGAAGTACCGATTCTATTAGTTCCTGACCTTATGTTTTAAGAGGAAGAAAGTGGCTTTACACTCCATGAAATGTGTTAATGCATGGATAGAAGTCCTCTTATCCTCCTGCTTACATTAGGTCCAATCAGGAGAATGGATTACGTTTTTAATAATCTGACATTAGTACTAAAAGTAATATTTAAAGCTTTAGTCTCCGTAACTAGTACAGTGTGTTTGGAGCTTTTTCTTTGTGTGTGTGTGTGCACATGGGGGCATTAAAACATATGTTTATGAAACAATGCATTAGCCCCAACTGCCCAAATATATGGGGATAAATTGGGGCAGCAGATTAACGCTGACATCACTTTTTCAATTAGTGGCAGAGGGAAGATTTGATGGCCATTTTAAAACTGATTATGGAGGGCAGGGATTAGAGGCTGTTAGGAACAGGTCTTATTCTCCTTCCAGTTCGGCTGGCGTTGGCCTCCTGGAGCTGTGCTGGCTTCCAGGACTGGATGCTGCTGTAGGGAGTAGAATAAGGCTGGTGCCAACGTGAGGTGGCATAGGTCTATATAGAGATCACCTAAAGGGCACCTGTTATGTGTGGGTTGGACAATGATCCATCAGAATCATTGCAGGGAATAGGACAAGAAACCTGGAGAGCTCATCTCAACAAAACAGGAGATGCTTTACCAAGAACTGAAGTGTATTGTTTGAGTTTCTTATGGAGAAAGGTTTTCTAGAAGAATTAACTCCATCCTTTCTTCATGTTGTGACCTTCTCCAAGGTATACTTAATAATAATTAATTTCCCCTGGCCTGTGCTCACTCCCTAGAGGAGACGTTAACGCTGTGGCAGAGGAGGAGAGCCACAGCCTGGTAAGGGGTAAAATCCAGCCTTGATTGCAAGGCCACCAGCAGCAGGATGAATCCACTGCAGCCCCAGGCAAATCCTTACAGTGTTTAATTACCCTCACTCAGGACTGCTCACCTTATTTCTAGGTGTAGTTTATCTAATTGCAGCTTTTAGCACTTCAAGCTCATTATGCCTTTGTCTGCAAAAATAATCGCCCTTTCCAATGCCAGAAATCTGCTCCTCAGGTGGTACTTACAGGCTATGGTCAAGTTACCGCCTACCCTTCTCTCTGGTAAGCTAAGTAGATTGCTACATGTTACTGTGAAGGTTTTATTTTTATTTAATTATTTTATTTATTTATTTACTTATTTATTTATGTGTTTTCTTTTTCTTTTTTTCTTTCTGCATCCCTACTGGTGCTTGAAGCAATTTTTAGAGCTCGCCTATGTTTTAGCAAGTCTTCTTGGGAAGTCTAGCCTGATATTTCAGAAATGAGCCTAATATTTCAGAAATGGTCCTGCTCATGCTGTACGTGGATACAGCTGAACACCTGTGCTCGCCGGGGAACGATGCCCTTGCTGCTCGCACAATGCTGAGACCAAAATGTTCCTTTTTTATTCCTCCTCTAGCGAGAGGGCACCCACATTTATTCTCAAAATGCACCTTTTGCTCCTGAGTGTCTTCAGGAACAACCTTTCCAAATTGCAGCTCGGGCTGCTCCCGTACCTGTGGTAAACAATGCTGTCTTGGCACCATAGGTGCTCTTGTTTCTCCACAGAAGGGAAATCCAGCGGCTCTCCAGCCACTGCACCTGGTTTATTGGACTGAATTCCACCAGGCTTGTTAGCTCAATGGAGTTAGGCTGGTCCTGGGATAGGAAATCCAGCTAATGCAGGCATAAATATCCATGTCCAGAGCGGAGATGGGCAGCCAGTTCTGTTTGACCACAACCGATGGAATTTGGCATCCAAAGAACATGATCTGCAATCTTTAGTTTAATTCCAAATGGACCATGATAGGAGGGATTCAAGACAGCCAAAGGAGGTAGGGGATAGGTTGTCCTGTCCTGTTTTCCTTTGTATATACTATGTCCTTCTAGAAAACCAAGGGGTCTCTGAACACAGTTGCTCCAGCCTCTCCTGCCAGGGATTCAATTTTTGCCAAAGTTTCCTTACCACAAAGAAAGTGCCAGGTACAGGATGAGCTATGGAAGCTTTACGGCGCTTAGAAGAAAGCTGTCATCCCCAGAAGTGCTGAGGAGCAGGTCGTCTCCTGAGAACATGAAAAATGTTCTCATCTTTCCCATCTCCTGATGCCTCCATCCTGCCCTGGACATCTGCCCTCAAATGAAACAAGTGATTTCTGAACCAAACAGCATTTGCTGATGAAAAACTGGACTTCTAGGATGGGCCGTTCTGCCACAGAGGAACAAATGTATCCAAATATTGCTGATCACGAGCTCCTTCTGTCTCCAGAAAACAATGTCAATTCACCATTAAAGACATGACCTGAAGATTTTGGGTTGTATGTACAAAAGTTAAAGGCATTTTTAAAGATTTCTCATGAGTTTTGTTTTCTAGTCCGTCTACTGTAGTGAAAAATAAAATAAAAAAACCCCAACATACTAGATAATCTGCTAAGTGTATTCATGAACAACCAGTGGATTTTATACTGCCTTCTGCAAAAGCTATTTTTAGGCAGGTCAAGATGTATGGCATTGCCTCATGTTTTTGAGTGAAAAAAACATGAAATTCCTTTAAGGTAGAAAAATTAATGTAATTATCTCATATACTGCAGAAGAATGATCTCTACTGATTAAGGTGTTGCTCATAACATTTAGCAAGTCATCAACCAGCAATAACTTTGACACCTGTAGTGATGATAGAGCGGAGTGGTTGGAGCAGCTTGGCTCATGATGCACCCACTTGGTCATTCGTCCTTCTAATTTCAAACTTATAGACTAGCAGACCCCAATGGAGAGTATCTCAATCCTTTGCAACAGGCTTAGGTTCCTCTGCATTTTCTTTTTGGTCTTAAGTTGGACAGATTTTTTGGAAAGCAAAAGGAGGAGATTTTGTTTGTGGATTGATCTTTTGTAGGATTCCCTTTAAAGGCCTTAATGGCATCAAAAACCAGCAAGAGGCAAATTCTGCTCTCTGTTACACTGAATCTCGAATAAATCATTTACAGCCAGTAACTGATACTGGATTTATCCCAGTGTAAGAACGGAGTGCAGTCCCCAGCACCTAGTTGCTTGCTGCACCAGCAGTTCTCTCCTTCAAAAAATGAGATTCATTTTGGCTTGAGAAGACTCTGAAAAGCAGAGGAGCTGAAGTCTGAGGCTTCTAAGTTCTAAGCGGTGGCAACGTGAAATGCAAGAGCATAAAAGCAGACTTTGCAGTGACTACTGGGCCACTTACCACTGTAGTCACCTTCTCCTGAGCTCTCATAGGCAAGAGTGAGGAGGTGGTGGCTGTGGAAGCTGTTCCCTTTCAATTAATGTAACATGAAAGTTTTGAAAGTCTGGGAAACTGAACTACCTACAGGCAACCCAAAAAGTTTTCTCCTTTTATCCACACTTGAAATAATATTTCGAAGAGAGTAATCTAATCTCCTGCAAAGATTGTGGTCTCTTGCTTAAAGCTAAATGTTGTTTTGATGTGACTGCCCACCCTTGTTTGAAGATGGAGAAGAGCCTTTGTACTGTGTTCAGGACGCTCAGGTCAAGGTCGCTCTGCCTCAAATCCAAGATGAGGCAGTGCCATACTGGAAGCTTTCTGTCGCAATGGGAGCCTCCAGCTCTCCTAGGTCCCTTTCTGGAAAACCTTGACCATTTCCTAGGGCTCTGCTGCTCCATCAGCAGAGTCTGCAGCCCTGCATACGGGTCACTTCGACAGCCACCAGCATCCTTGTAAGCACTCTTTGATTATGAAAGTGTTCCCTGGTTTATTTTCAAATCCTTATCCATGCTAGGCATGGAATGAGGCATGACCCTGTGGGAAACAACAACAAAACCTGATCACAAGCCTTGGATTAAAGGTTGTTATAACACTCATGCCCAAGAGGGACAAATTGAAGTTGTGCAAGCATTTTGTGCCCATGTTTCCTGCCTCATGGGAGCCCATCACACAGGAGTTGATGAGTCCCTCTGCTTTGGACCCAACCCAAAGGCCCTGGCAGTGCCCGTGGGGGAGCTCTAGGCTGTATTTGCTCACATAGTGGCCACAAGGATGCCAGGCTGCTGGTGATGTGAATCAGAAAAGTGGTCCTGGGTATAAGACAGAATCTGTCTGTATTTAAGGCTCCTTGTTGCCTTCCTATCAGGAGGGATATGCCAGCCAAAGGGACAAGAACTCCTCTCTGTGGAGCAGTCTTAAAAGGAAAAGAAGGATGTTCTCCGCTCAAGATCACCTCTTCTGCTGCTGCAAACACCACCTGCTGTTGGTCAGCATCTTCCATGGAAACACATGTTAATTTTGGCCATATAGCAACTCATCACAGCCCTGGACAGGAGCCATGCCTTATCAGAACACCTTGTAGGAGAAAAGATTCCTTCTATAATCTTACTACAGAGTCATATAATGACCTTGTGGAAGAACATAGATTTCTGAGTTGGCTGTGGAGCTCCACCAGTTTCCAAGTAGATAAAAGAAAATTCATAGCAGCTTTAGCTAACAGTAGTAGCATCATGGATTTGTTCACTGCAAGAACACAATGAAGATAAGACAAACTTGGGCAGAGAAAGGTATGAGAGAGGCACCAGCAAATCCAAACAAGGAGAATGACCTGGGCACAGGGCAATACTTGTTCTGCTTGACACTGCTCTTTCACCCACATATGTAACATATAGACCAGATACCACTTACATGCTACATTATCCCTGACCTTCTTGTGAGTGCATGTGTCATCAGTTGTATCCTTGCATGAGAGGAAAGTTGTATCTTTGCAATAGAGGGAACTTGTAGAGAAATAGGACTTCCTGGAAAAGTGCTGGCTATGTCTGTACTGAACATAATGCAAAATTCCTTGGGCATGACCCTTAGCCTGAGGATGAATGAAACAGAAAGGACTGGAGGTACTGTGAAAAAATCTTTCCTTTGTGGGTTATCTGACAAATTTCCCTGGAATGGGCCACATAGGTAAAATAAGGAGAGCTTGGCTCACTGGAGACCCCCGAGGTGTTGGGTATCGTTTGCCATTGCAGGTCTGCAGCTGCACGTTGAGTCTGGGCATATCTCAAGCCAGGCTGTTGAGTTTGGAGGCCAAGGCACGAGCAGGGACTTGATCTCTAATATATGTAATTGAGAAGAAGGATGAAAACATTTAAATGTGTTTTGTAGGCGGACAAGGTGTCGCCAGGGTTCTTCTCTTCCTGCAAAGAGTAATCACGGGATAATTCAGTGATTTGGGGACAAAGGGAATGGAGCCCTCATGTGGTGCATCAGCTGCACTCTTGAGAAGATGGTCTCTGGGCTGCTGCTGTGTGTTTGTGGAGTCACTGTGAGGATCAGACAGAAGACCTGACTCTACCAGTACAGTCTATGAACAAACAAATAATATAAGTGTGAGGAAAACGAATGTGAGAACACGGAGACCAACGTCAGAGTTATGGGAAAATCAACAGAGATAAATATGGTCTAACACTGCTCGGTGTGTTATGAAATCAGCTGCAAGGTTGCTTAGAACTGTGGCTAGCAGTTGCTGGATAGTAAAGAATGTCGTGCGGAGTTGTAAAATCACAGAAAATGAGATCTGCGTGGGGAAATTAGCTCAATCTATCCTTTTTTGTAATCTTAGGAAGAAAATGAAACTGATTTTTGAAATAAAAAACAAGCTGTCCTGCGAGTGGTGGAACCAGTAGAGCTTGGCTTCCCTTGGATTCGATCCCCTCAGTTCTCCCAGACCTTCCAGCACCACAGCCCCGGGATCCCTTCCCCACATTGCCATTGCCAAACAAGGGATGCACCAGCTACACTCTGCAGATTGCCCGGCCAGCCGGCTGCTGCCAAGCAGACCAGGTAACAGCCGAGTCCTTCCTTCCTTCCTCCCACTGGGAACAGATTTGGGCATCTCACCTCTGCCCAGCTGCTGCTTGGCATGAAACGCCCGTGAATATAACAACACCTGGGGGACTTTTGCCTTTGAATTCGGTTTAATGGGGCAGAGCTTCAAAAGTCACTGGTGTGACCGGGTGCAACCAGTGTCTGCTGACCTCAGAACTGCTGAGCACGAGTGTCTGCTCAGACGTGTGGGAATGGGCCTGGGGACAGAGGGTGTTTGCTGCACCAAAGCTCTTCTCGCTTGGAAGGACCCTGTTGTAGAGGTGCCGTTTGAGCCTGGTGTTCTCATCAAAACGCAGCTTGTTGAAGCCACTGGAAAACAAATAAAACTGAGGTAATCTTCCTCTAACATGCTTTGCAAGCAGGCATATAGCATCAGTGAAAATACTACCAAACTTCTTGTTTAAATATAGAAGCAGTGCTTATTTGTATTGCTAATGTTTCCCACAAGCACATGCTTTTATTGCATAAGGTTATTCCCGATTAAGAGCGGGACTGGCTACTTTACTATTAAAATTCTGCACCAGTGCAGTGCTGACAATATTGAAGCTTTGCTAAATGTGTATACATATAAGTTCATTAAATGGATGCTGACTGTTGTTACACAAGTACAGCAGATGAGTGCTTTCTGCATTAACCTTATCACCTGATGGGCAAAAGAAAGGGTTTAAATAAAGCTTAGGACTAATTGAACAGCATTTCAGTATTTTCTTATGTAAAACTGGTTCTGGTCTATTGTTTTTATTTATTTGCAATAACTGTGCTCATTCAAGTTTGTAATGACACTGCCATGGGTGAACAGAATTTGCTTTAAGTATTATTCTCTCTTTTCCTATCTCCTGCCCCCTTCAAACGGTGTTTCTCAGGAGTAAACCTGCAAGAGAGCCTGCTATAAAGGCAACTCGTTAAGCACCCAGCCATTTTTGGAGATAGGCTCTCAAGCTGTGTTTTTAAATTACTTTAAAAGTTCCTGTTTATTTTCCCTGCCCGCCTTGGGTATTTCCTTGCAGGCTGCGAGTGGAGTAGGAGCAGAGCTCTTTTCCAAGAGGAGATAGGAGAGAATTAGCCTCCCATTTAAAGGTGGGAAGCCTCTCGCTGTCAACACGCAGCTCTGGGGCTGCACAAACCAGGAGCTCTTCCTTTGCTCGCTTACCACTAGAGTATGCTCTCGTGCTACAAGTCCCAGGGATTTTTTTTTTTAATATAAATCAATGTGTGTAGCAGCACAAGGCCACATTTCCAAAGCTTTCGCTTGCCCTCATGCTTTTTCGAAAGCGTGGCTTTTTTACAGCCTTCACCCCCATCTTTCAGCTTTGCCAACGCTCTGGAATGAGGTGAATTTAACTCGGGCTTGGACAACTCTTTGCTTTCAATTTATGGGTGAAAGCTGTTAAAAATACGTGGCTGATTCACACCCTTAATAAACACACGAAGAGGGTTCTCTTGCACTTCTTGTCTATGTCAGCTTTCTGGTTTGTGCCTGGGGAAGAAAGAGAAGTAAAATCTCCCGAGTTGAAAGATTTCTGCTTGCAGGAGAAAAACACACTCTGTGAAGCGTTTGTGCCAACATAAAGTGTGCCTGTAATCCTGTCCTTTGAAAGGGCAGCAGTTATTCAATGAGAAAAAGGCTGTTGTGAACCTGCCCTACCGTATTAGAGCAAAGTACTTTGCCACTGGCACCATAAAAGTTCCAGTTTCTGCGAGACAAAGATATAAAACAACTTGCAGGACAATTAAAGAATAGTTTGCCCTTACCATATGATTACCAGTTACTGTTGTGCATTTTGATATCCGTGTTTAAATTGCTACCTCCCCCATCAATATAATTGTAATCAGTCACGGTTAACATTGTCTTTGGGTGCCTTTTCCAAGTTAAATACAAAGGCAGCAAAAAGCTGCAAAGAAGAAAAGCCGCGCTCGGGATAAAGAGCCTCGCCACCCGCCTGCATTCAGGAGCAGACTGTGCACTTTGCTGCTAAAATTACATTTTAGGAGCCCCAACGGGTGCGGGAACAATGTCCCCTCTCATTTCCATAGTGACAATGGCTGGCGGAGGATTGCAACATATCTTTTTCTTCTCCCCGATGAACCCCAGCCAACAACAGGCGAAACCTGCCAACAAGTGGAGTATATTGAAGCGCACTGGGTCACCACGGAGCCGAGCAGTTGCCTCCTGGATGCAAGGCAGCTATTCGGGCCCAGCCACCACGGAGCCAGTGCTTATACCCTGAAATACCAGCTTCTTCCAGCAACCCGATTAACTTCTGAGTGGGTCACAACTGCGGTTTCTTTGGCTGCAACTAGACTGTGCAAAGAAGCCTTCTCTGAATTACCTTAATATCTTTATCAGTTCGTGCCCTTTTTATTCTTTTTTTTTTTTTTTTTTTGCTTTTTTTGTTTAAAAATGGTCCTTCAGCATCAGCCTCTCTGTTCCTCGGAATCTGATATGCGGTTTTTCAGTCGTGTCAACCCTTAATCCTGCGCCTTTTTTTTTTTTTTTAATAAATGCAAACCTAATTTTCTAACGTTTCCACTTAGATCTAATCCATAAGGCTGTTTATTATCCCAGTTACCCTCTTCTATACCTTTTTCATTTGTATTCAAAAGCCTCCCTTTAATCTGTCTCAATTCTCTAGGTATGGCCTCGCTGGTCTTTTGTACAATCCCAAAATGATTTCTATGGATGCGTTTTAGTCTTCTATCGATAGGTCTCAGGATTTGATTTACGTTCTTTAACTACTCCCTCAGCATGAATTGCTGTTTTTAATATTCTATACGCCATCACTTTCAATCCCCTCCTTCATCTGTGTCTCCTCATTCGGGGCATAAATCTTTATTATTTGTACATAATGCCACATTCGTACTTTAAACATTAGTTTAAGCAAGATGTTTAAAGCAAAGTAATATGTCTCACAGCCTTTGCCACTGCATCCCCTCGCCCCAGCAGGACCCAAATTTGCTTTTTTTTCTCCGTCTTTACCTCGGTTTAAGCAGCAAAAGAGGAACCATTATGACAAGTCAATATGTGGTGTTCAGAGAGTCACGTTGAAAATGCAGTGGTTGAAGTGTGGTGTTTAATGAGAGTGGTGGGGACTCTTCTATGTGCTGCTGGAGAGGCTGTCTCCAGGTGAAAGGCATCAGAAAAGCAGGCTTGAAACTGCTGTGAGGGAAGAGGGCATGGCAGTAAGGAGAAAGAGGGAAGGATGGGGGTGCTGCAAGATGAAAACCAACCCTAGTGCATGGGCACTGAATCCCATCTCTGAAGCATTTTGGAAAAATAGGAGAAAACAGGCTCAGGTGGGGAAAGGAGGCTGAGGAGCAGCGATGCTGGTCTGGTTGGGTGGAGGCCTGTGGTTCTGGCCCTCAAGCACCGTTCTTCTTATCCGAGGAACCATGACACAGCTGGACCTAGAACTAGAGGAAACGGCCACATACTGAAGCACCAAAAGTTTCCACAGGAATTTAAGGAAAAAAATCTTTACAGTGAGGATGACAGAGTCCTGGCCCAGGCTGCCCAGGGAGGCTGGGGAGTCTCCTTCTCTGGAGATCTTCCCAACCTGCTTGGACACAGCCCTGTGCCCCGTGCTCTGGGTGACCCTGCGTGAACAAGGAGTTGGACTGGATGATCTCCAGAGATCCCTTCCAACCTCAACCATCCTGTGATTCTATGACCTAAACTGCACTGGACACTGGTGGGACTGGTGCTCTTCTCATTGGTGGCCAGCGATAGGACAAGGGGAAATGGGCATAAGCTGAAACACAGGAGGTTCCATCTGCAGGTGAGGAGGAACTTCTTTACTGTGCGGGTGACAGAGCAGTGGAACAGGCTGC
>JAVCKT010021732.1:0-19935 GCA_032273925.1 Rhynchotus rufescens
ACCTGAAACTGGAGCAGAGTAGCTCAGAGAAATCATCTCTGCCCTCCTGGGAGCTCCCATAGCTCCCGGTGCAGTAACGTTGACTTTGACAATGCTGCACATTCGCCCCGGCAAGCGTTTTCCACAAGGAGCTTCTCAATCCCATTTTTTCAGGGAGCGGGGAAGGGAGATGGATGCCTAAATGAAACAGGATGAGCACAAAGGTAAAAGTCTCATATGGCACCAAACAAGCCCCGTAGATATCAGTCCGTATGAAGTTTAGCCTTAACCACTTCATTTCTAATCAGGGTCTGTGCCGAAGCCCTCTTCCAGTGCACGATTGACCCTTAGCCTTAGGTGACAGTAGCACGGCGGGGGCACTAAGGAGAACATGGAGTTTGCACAGCTCTCTCTGACACTTTGCACTTGTTCCCTTGTTAAATGCAGATATCCGCTATGTTGTCCTGTCCTCGGTGTCATGTTCAGCTAATGCTCTCAGCTTCTCTCTGCTCCCAGATTTGCTGCGTGTCAAACCCCTGCTCCCCCACCTTGCATCTGTTTCGTTACCCCCCTTCTGCCATGAGCACCTCTTGCTTCATCTCTTGCTTGGCATCTGGCCGTTTTGGCTTTCTCTGTCTCTATGAAAACAGCACAGGTAAAACCCGTGCTCTCTCCACTATAATTTGCTTACCCACGTATAGACGTACTTTTTAAAAATCAGATTTAGACCTTCTATCATTGCTAGCACAACCCTTTGTGTTCCTTCCTATTATTTTTTCTGCCCAAATATCTACCTTTCTTCTTTCTCCTGGTATCACCCTTCTGTTCCTTCCCACAGCTGCTGTCCATTGTAGAGCTTCGCTCAGTCTCTGTTCAGCTTGCTGCTTAAAAGGCATTACCTTGTGCACTCCCAACCAAATTGTTGGGGTGGGTGCCTCTAGCAGGCAGGTCTCCGTGTGTCAATACATGCCTTTTACCGAGCGAAGCCTCCCTAGGTCATCTCTGCTTGGCAGGTCAGCCAGGGAGCCTGCAAGCCAGAGCAGGTCCGTTGTCTGGATTTGTTTTCCTTAAAAGCAAGAGGAGAATTTGTCTCAAAGATCTCATTAAAGGATTGCCCTCCAGATCTTTGCCAGAGAGGCTAGATTACAAATGGCCTTAATTGCCAGTGACTTGCAGGGCAGACCCCCCCAGCATGAGCAACACGCACCGCGCTCCCATTGCCCTGCACGTTCTCCTGGAGCCACACACCGGCCCTGCCACCCCGGGAAGCTGCTCCCCAGCCTCGGCAGCGCTCGGTGTGGTCGGGCTACGAGGAGCCGGTCCCTGCTGTGCCTGAGCCCCGGAGCTACCCCGGCCGAGCCCCAAGGCAGGAGCCGCCCCACCGAGAGCAGCTCTTCATTTAACAGTCTTGCCCCATCACCGCGCCTCGGAGAGCCTTTCCACCCCTCCACATGCTCAGCACCCTCGCTGGCACTGATTAGAAGGCAGGAGCATTTAGGAAAGCCGTATAAGCCTCGCTGACGCAGAGAGAGAGATTATATAAGGAGCAGCAGCATGCTGAACTTCAGGGGAAGTCTCCTCTTTGGTTGGTGTGTAGGAAGCCAACAGAAGACTGCCTGGTTTCCTAGGCACAGCTACCCTTACTGCTATTTTAATCCAGTGCTGAATGCCTTTCCAGGGAGAACAGATACCAGGATACATCCGCAGCCCGTGGTGCTGCCGTCCTTGCGCCTGCGCTTTCTCCCAGCATATTTCTGCAGTACAGTTTTAATGGTGCTTGGTACTGAGCCTCATGAAAACTGGTCCAGAGACTGACGAGGCAGTGACGACTGTGTTCCCATCCTCCCTAGACAAAGTCCTGACCCATTTGTCTCACTCCTTATTACACATGAAATCTGCTTACAAGATCCAGTAGCACAAGTACATTTGACCAGATTTATTCTATTCCATAAGGGATGAAAATCTATTACATTGTATTTAATATCTAGGGCTTTTATATTTATTCATTGAACTTCTGGGATCCTGCAGGTGTCTCAGAAGGGGAAATGTGACAGATAATAGCAGCCCTATGAGAGAGAGGGCATCTGAAGTCTTTTCTACTCGGCCTAGGCATTTCAAGGTTCCTGCCTTTTTGATGCTATCAGTTGAAATCAGGAATCTTCACAAATTCTGTGCAGTTTCTTCTGGTCCTGAAGTTAGTATTGGAAGCACACACGACTGTGCTAATGATGAGCAGCAAGTTGCTTCAAATTCAGAACTTTTTCTTTGGTGCTGTGGCAATCTGGAACCATGTGAGTATTATTTGAGTATCTTCACTCATCTGAGAAGGAAGGGAGAGACAGAGAAATTAAGCAACATGTTTAAGACTACCCAGTGCATCAGACCTGACCTAGGACTTGTCCTTTGCTGTTCTGATGCTTGAGCTGCCTAGCATGGCTCAGTGTTCACTCCTTTAAGATTTTCAGCTCCTTAAAAAGCTCCTTTAAAGGAGTTTCACTGTATGCAATATTGCTTTTCAGACATACACTCACACACTCCTATTTGACTTGTAACATAATAGTATTGCACAGAATGGTAACTTTTTTTTAAAAGCCCTTCAAAAGCCTGGCAAATAATAAATAACTCTTCTCATGTCTTCTGGCTGACCATGGGTTCATCTGTGTGTATTACTAACACATGTTGTGACAGCAGATTGTCAACCTGTTAAATTCCCTTCTAGGGCTCTTGTATCAGGAATATCGAGATAAATCTACGCGCCAGGAGATTGAAACCAGGAGGCTGCAGGACTCTCAGGCAGACCCGGAGGAGAATTCAGCCGGTGAGGAGACTCCAAACGAATCGGAAGCTGCAAGTACACCCGAGAGCAAAGCAGCCCCTCAGATCAGTTCGCTGAGGAACTCCACATCCCGCTTCAACTTATGGCAGGATCTTCCTGAGATCCGGAGCAGCGGTGTCCTTAGCATCCTCCAGCCAGATGAGATCAAGCTTCAGGAGGTAATGAGGGAGGGAGGAGAGTGTCTTAACTCGGTTGTTCCTTAAAAGAGTACGAGTCAATTCAATAGGAACATCATGACTTAAAACCGAAGAAGCTTCATCGCAGCCACAGGCAAGGCTGGCTCTGTTGAACACTTTTATTATGTAATATTGGTTAGTGCTACTTACTTCCTTTGAAACTGCAGGGTGTTGTATATGCTATTGCTACCAGACAGCAGCAATGAAGCTTTTTGTCCCTTTTCTGAATGAACGTTAGGAGCAATTTATAAAAGAGTAGAAAGAAAGCGAGGAGGTTCTTGCAGCAGAGCTTTTGATCTACGGTGCAGGATGATCCTCTTCAAACGTTATTAGCAAGAAATGTACTTTCTGTCAGAAATCTTGCAGGAATTCAACAGTATTAATCTGTTTTAAAAGTGATAGGCATAGAAGGAAAGAGACAGACTGGTGAGCTTCCTCATTTTTACATGTTAATACTTGGAGCCTGTGGTCCGCAAAAGAAAAACGAGTGTTTCCTTGTACAAAACTCACTCAAAAATATCGACGGGCACCTTTGTGTTGTAGCCAACCAGCCCAGCGACACCCCCAGGGAGCATCACGTGCTGCTCATTTACACGGTGGGATCAAACGGCAAGGGCAGCCGGTGGAGGCTGCTGCTGCTGGGGTTGGTGAAAGCCCCGTTTGCGGGGGCCATGCTCCCGTTTGCGAGTGGCTGCTGTTTGGGATAGCGCAGGGAGCGCGAGCAGCCTCTGCCCGCACCTCGCGCTGCCCGCGCAGCCTGTGGTGGGGATGAAGGAGGAGCACGCGCGGTCGGCCGCACTGCGAGAGTGCCGGCAGCGTGGCTGGGGTGACCAAAACCACTTGTTTTTCTGCTGCTGCTCCTGGGTGGGTTATTTCCATTTCACATTTGTTCTGCTTACCTGGCAAAACACAGTATTTCTAACTGCTACCGTCACAAACACTGTCTGGCATCTGAAAAATTACAAGCTTTCTTCTTCTTTCTGCCTCCAAATGAAGACAGCAATTCACAGAGAAACATCAGCTTAAAGTTTGCATTATAGATTTGAAAAACTGCCGTTTCTGTCGAGTGACATTTTTTACCTGTAGGTCTTTTATGGAAAAAGAAAATCTCTGCACTGCTGAATGCCAACAGTACTCAGTAGGTGTACTGAATTTTCCTCTCTCTGCTTAAATAACACGAGAAAGGCAGCAGATGGAGATGGGACAGTGCTGCCTTAGAGAAGTGCTGTGCTTTCCCCCAGTGCTAATTTATCAGAGCTGGAATTTTCTTCCCATTCGATATGGAATTATGCGTAAGGGATTATAAAATAGCCTAAAGCCAGAAAACTGTGAAATTGGCTAAATACCAAAGAGAAAGAGTGGAGAATACGTTGGCAAAAACAGAAAGAAAGCGGAAGCAAGAAAATCTTGGCTCACGGCTGAGGGAGAGAGCTGAGATGGAGCAGAGCTCAGCAGCCAGGGAAGAAGCTGCTCATCTGCAGCAACCTGCAAAGCAACAGAGATGAAAATAAGCGAGGTGACACCTGCAAAGAGGAGGAATCCAGACATCATTACTGGGTATGACTGAAAATAACGAGGCAGGTCATCAACACGGGATGAAAAACAAGACGCAGTTGTTTTCTAGACAGCAAAATAAGAAACTTGACTGGAAGAGCAATAGATGCTTGGAAAGTGCTGCAGAAGGCAATTTGTCATAGTCCCTGTTGGAACAAATGAGCCAAGCTAGCGGAGTTTGGGGAAAATGAAATAAAAATGCAGCATGGCCTGTTAGCCTTGGAATTTGGAGAGCACTCAGGCAGCAATGGCCCCAGCCTCAGCAGCCCTTTTCAGCCGAGGCCTTTGCCAGAGTGGCAAAATGTAAAATAACAACTAGAAGAGTCACAGCAAAAAGGAAAAAAATAAAAAAAAAAAGGAGGGGGAGAATATGTGGGCAAAAGTGCAGAAAGAAGAACAGAAGAACTAAGAAAGGACATAGTACAGAGCACAGGAGTCAAATACCAAAATTACACAGTACTGGAATAGTAATCCAAAACGACTAAATCACTGATAGGGGAACTTTAATTGCCCAGACATCTGTTGAGCATCAAACACATCAAAACATGAATTATCAAGGATTTTCTTTTTACTGTAGAGAACATAATGATGCCGACTGTAGAAGAAGCCAAAAGCAAAGCTTTTTGGGTTCTGCCGTAGAGTCATCTGGGGAGAAATGGTAGCAGTGTGTGTGTTGCAGGAGAAACAAGTGACTAGAGAAGAAACATCCTTCCTCCATTGCGTGTAATGGAGGTAAAAACAAACTGTCATCGTAGCACGAGCTCTCGAAGAGGTGGGGATCTGCACATTAGAAGAATTAGCACTGAATCAGTGACACTTCTGATCTCTGCTCAGTTCTCTGCCTTTCCATTTGTCCTTGTTTTATGTTCTATGCAGTTTCTTCATTTTTTCCCTCTTCTTCTGCTTGCTGCCAATATTGATTTTCCTTCTCTGGGTTTGTCTTATATGTTTTAGGAGATGAGAACTGGCCAAAACAACCTATTGATAGAAAAGTTTAGCAAAGTATTCTCAGTCTTTGAGCTGAGTGATATTTTTGCTGAGATGTATGAGCTTTAATAAAGCTTTTGCTGGAGGATAATTTGAATTCAAGTTGCTTTGGTGTTAGAAAAAGGGGTAGAGGAACAGACTAACTGCACCTGCGTTGCCCAGTGCGAATCTGGATCAGAGCAGCACTGCTCTGGAAACTCTCTGTGCTCAGACACGGTAGGACCCAAACCTGGTGTCTGCTGCAGCCACGTGGCTTCCCTGCTGCAGAGCACGGGTGACTGACGGGTAGGCAGCCTTTCTCAAAAACAACCCCAAAAAGATTTAATTTCCTCTCCCATGTTGAACAATCCTAAGATTTCCAACCTGTAAATGTCTTGTGAAAGGAGCTGCCTGTCTGAGCGCTCTGCTGGCAGCGGGAGGTCAGAGGTACCACAGGAAGGCAGCCTGGGCTGAGCACAGCTCAGAACATCCCTCCCAAACTAGAGGCTTCCCTTATTAAGTCGTGGTTTGCAGGAAGATGAGAGCAGTTGGGAATTCATGTTTTCAATCTGTATGATAATTCATGTTTTCAATCTGTATGATAAAACACCATCTGTGTTTTATCTGTATGATTACTTACTTATGGCTTTAGTGAGTCTTAATTTTTCTACATTTTCTTCTTTTTTTCTGACTTCACTTTTCTTTCTCTTTCTCGGTCTCTCAGCCAAAATAATAAGAAATGAAAATAATTAATACTGCTTTTATTCGTATGACTTAAATTTCAAGTTCCTGAGCTTGGGGCTGATAGGACAGCATTGGTCATGTTTCCAAGGGATAGTTTCAGACTGCTGCAGATTTAGGCAGATATAACTGCATCAATTGACATTTAGTTCAGATTTTCTTTGGTTATTTTTGCAACTCTGAAAACAGAAGCTCAAGCTCTTTAATTTAGTGACTGATTAGAGTCAGCAGAATTCAGTTACTCTACAGAGATCTCATCGTTCTTTCACATAGCTGGATGTTTGGTGCCCATTGCAATTTGTGGTTCATGGTTACCATTCAAAGGGAAAGAGCACTTTGGGCTATTTGGGGTAGGTGTTTGGGTGCTTTGGGGACTGCAGAGGGCAGAAATGAATTTCTTTGGAGGTAGGTGCAAGGAGGGTAGCAGGTGTTCTGCAGCTGTGGGGCAGGAAACAAGTTTAGAGATTTAGCAAGTAGTTGGAAGGCTGAGAGGCTGCAAAAGAACTACAGGCTGTGATCCCATGATTAAAGACATGGGACAGAAGTCCTGACTTGGAGTATTTGGAAAGCTGAGGTGCACAAAGCCTGGCAGTACAAGTCCCAGAATATTTTCCCGGGACTTGCTACTGTCTCAGCTCGTCCTCTCTTACTCTTTGTCACATCTTGATCTGCTTCTGTTTCTCTTCTGACTTATCTTACTGTTAAGCCTATGAACGGAGCATTTAGTGGACTCAGTCTGTGGAGGAAGGTTCTCACACACTGGTGAAACCGTTCAGACAAGCCGACTGGGTCCTCCTCCGCTTTCCTCACTGGGAATCCAGCCTTGAGAAGAATAAAACATCCTTTCATTCCTTAAATGCCAGCCATTAGGAGTGCACTGACCAAACATTTTCATCACCATCCACACCCTTTGCTCTGTCTCCCTTCTAGGGGCTGCTGCACAAGACCACCTACTTGGTTTGACTTAGTGCCCACTGAGAGCGTTTCGTTGGCGCCCTGCGGCGCAAAGACCCGCGGTTAGCTCAGAAAGCAGCTCACTGACTTGTCATGTTAACTGACCGAGGACACACAGCACCTCTTCATCAAGAGATTTCTGAAAGCTGTAATGATTTTCTGCCATGTTGAAGCCCTTGTGAGAATCTTAATTTAACCTTATTTCAACTAACAGAGTCACTATTTGGGTCAATAATCATCTGCTCTATCTATTCTGCACAGAGACAACAAACATCTAGAGAGCGAGCGAGCTGTGTGCGGTGATAACTGACCATCCCTGCAGCTGCGGGGGACTTTATATCCTCGTCTTGTTAAGTTATGATTTATCTCTGAACCAAACCATCAGCTGGTCCTTCTGCTGCCCTAGACCATATCACTGGCTCAGGGAAGCCAGGCTTTTCACCAAAAGCTTCTCTTAACAGATGAACCCAGTGCTAGAGCTGGGAGGTTATTTCTGATTTCCTGTAATAGTTGGAGGCTGACAGGTTTTCTCCCAGGCCTTGTTAGTGGAGGCAGAGGAGCATCGGTGCAGCGTCGACAGAATCCCTTGCATGGGCTGTGGTAGTGGCCCAAAAGGGGCTCTCACCTGCCTGCGTGCTCCCCTCTCCCTGTTCGCTAGGCCTGGAGGGGCCGTGTCCAGCACGGTGCACAGCTTGGATTCCTACAGTAGCGCAGTACGTACCTCTCCGTAAAGGCAGAAAGTGCCTGCTCACTGCTTCTCTTTGGGATTCTCCCTTAGGCCATGTTTGAGCTGGTTACATCTGAAGCCTCCTATTACAAGAGCCTGAACCTGCTGGTGTCTCACTTCATGGAGAATGAGCGCCTGAAAAAGATCTTGCATCAGTCCGAGGCTCACATCCTCTTCTCCAACGTCCTCGACGTCATGGCTGTTAGTGAGCGGTAAGATAACTGCTGCTGGGGTTGGGCCAGCTGAACGGGACCCTTCCACATTACCTGGTTTGCAGAGGGAGGAAGGAGCTGGCTACGTGCAGGCTGTTAATCCCAGCCTTTTCAAGAAGCCCGTGGACACATTTGAGGCTTTCAGCCCCAGGGGCTTCTGCTGGAAACCCCCTGGGACTGGCAGGTGATAACTGATTTAAGCTCTCGTTTCTCCTCTAGGTTCCTGTTGGACCTCGAGCAGCGGGTGGAAGAGAATATCGTGATCTCAGATGTGTGTGACATTGTCCACCAGCATACGGTTAATCACTTCTCCGTGTACATCACCTACGTCTCCAACCAGACTTACCAGGAGAGAGCTTACAAGCAGCTTCTGTGAGTCCCAGTGCTTGATGCTGAACTACTTGCCAAAATTGTCCAGGTCACAGGTATTTGTTTATCCGTAATTTGGGTATTTAGGAGAAAGGCCTAAGAAGCAGGAGTTTCCTCTTCTCTGATTTTACACTGCACCTATGAAAAACAAACACAATTAAAAGACTTCATATCAAAGGTGTGGTGATGCAGTGCATAAGTAACAGAGCAAGTAAATTCAGAGCCAGTAGTTCCCAAATGTGGGAAATATTTACTGTGTGCATGGGAACACAGAGTTGTGAAACGTGTATTTTTAAACTACAAGTCGAGGCAAGAGATAGAAAGGCCAAGAACATAATCACAGCTCTCCAATAACAAGAGCAGCCACTACTCCCCCTGAGCTTCTCAGCAGGGCCTATGATCTCCCCAGAGGTGAGAAATTGTTTTCCAGAAGAAGAAAATTTTCTTAAAATCAAAACAAAAACAAATGAGCAAAACGCAAACCTGCACACCCTGCACACCCGTTTTCCTCCTATTCTGGTAGTACACGTCAGCCATTACCTCAGCTGGAGGATACAATCCAAGACACTCCTGCAGGTTTAGGGAGTCTTTTGGTCCGGGAGGAATTCTCTTCCACCAGCTCAAGACAGAGTGCCCTACGAGCCTGTCTTTCAGCATGAGAATTATTTTTTCTTCAGTTACCTTGTCCTGGATTTTTTCAGGACAGCCCATTGCACAAGCTGCCCTGTGTGTTTCCTCCCTTCTTCCCAGCAGCAGCTGGTTCAGAGGAGCATAATGAGCCCTAATTCTTTCCTTTCTCTGCTCCTCGAGCTTTGGAGGCAAAAAAACACTAAAGAGCCTCTGCCACACTTGGTGAACTGTTCTGTTCCAATGTAGGGTGCCACAGGGTTTTCCTGAGCCAGAGGTGAGCGAAAAAGCTGCTGTAAACAGTTCGCCTAGCGATGAGATAAATACCCAGATATGAATTAACAATAGGTTGGATTAAGCAAGCTTGAAAAGGACCTGTTGGAGTTAAGGGGTTCCTAGATAGGAATTGAGAGCATAGCATTTTCTTGAGGGAGAATGTAGAGTGAACTGAGAGCAGACTGTTTCCTGCTGCCCCCCTCCAGGAGGGTCTGGGAATTGCCAGAGGGGTTTCAAGCACCAGCCTGCTCCTCTGTGCCCTGCTCAGGCCAGACACGATTTGCATCCTCCTGCTAAGCAGCCAAGGGCAGCCAAGATGAAGCTGTTCTGCAGCTTGCCTTGCTCTTATGACTCTGTGAATTTCATCCTGTCACAGAAATCCAACTGTTAAAAATATATAATTATGCTGCTGACTCATTTACTTGGACACACACCCCATTCACACACACCTACGCGCACAGCGTATGCTGCTGAGCTAGATGTGCTACACATGTGAATCCACTACCATGGCTTGTACATTAGAAGTCTTTTCTTTTTCCATCCCTCAACACTATAAATAGTCCTAGGTTTAAACCAAAATACACCTAGAAGCATTCAGTCCCCTCCTCCCCTCTTTTCTGTTCTTGAGAGAGGCCTGGCAGATGATGTCTCCGAGACTAGGCTGCTTTTGAGTCACCAGCTACACAGCAGAGTGATGGGCATGGTAGCACTGAAAACCCTCTCCTCTCTGTCTTCAGCCAGGACAAGCCAGCTTTCCGGGAAGTGATATCACAGCTGGAGCTGGATCCCAAATGCAAAGGCCTCTCCTTTTCTTCCTTCCTGATTCTGCCATTTCAAAGGATCACTCGGCTCAAGCTGCTAGTGCAGGTAGAGTTTTGCTCTTTGCTCATATTGAGGGTCTTCCGGATCACTCCCAGAGCTCTCCACCCAGCAGTCACCTGCAAGGCTTAGCCATAGCCAAGATCAAGCCTCGAGCTGGATGAAGCCTTCTCAAAGAATCAGACATTCTCAACAGCTATGGAAAAGTGTTCTCAGTTCCCCAGAGACTGTCTCCAAATTCATGTTGAATTTTCTACATAGCTTTTACTGAACAAAAGATAATGAAGGGAGCTTCATAGAGCTGCTAAAAGGGGCAGCAACAATCCCCTTTTCCCCACCATCCTGAGGGTAGGAGGGTAGGATGCCTGGATGCACAGTGCAGAGTGGCTGTGGGACATGGGAACGCTCCATGTGTAGTAATCCCACATGGTTGTGGGCTGGACCAGGCATCAGCAAGCCCTGTTATAGCAGCCGTCTTCCTCCTCTGCTTTGCTGGCATGTCTAAACCCAGTGCTGGAGGACATGATCCTGGGGATGAGGAAACAGCTTGCTCCCAAATGATCTTGCTGCCCTCAGATTACCAATAACACTATCTGTTAGTAGTAGCTCTAGTGAATATTTAAAAAAAAAATAGGCATCTGCCTGCTATATTCCTTTTGGATCAAATGGAATCATGGTCAGATGGAAGCAGCATTCAATGAAGTATAGGAACTAAGAGGTGAAAGTCACTGTGCTTCATCACCCGCCCTGTAATTAGGCTGATGTCCAGAAATAACTCTGAAGATAGCAAAGGCTTTTCTGTGCTGTCAGAGCAGGATCGGAGTTAACGCAGCCTTTGTTCCCCTGCAGAACATTTTGAAGAAAGTGGAAGAGAAGTCTGAGAGGGAGTCCACTGCCCTGGATGCACATAAGGAGCTGGAAACAGTAAGTTTGAAAGAGCTAAGTTAAGGCCATAAAACATAAACCATCATGCTAAGTTTTCTAGGAAAGACCTCCAAACCACATTCACTCCTGGAGCTGTCCAAATGAGGCCTGACACTGCATTTCAGGAGTGATTTCTTTTGCCTCTTCCTTGCCCTCACAAATGGACTAGTCCGGCAGCTGTTAGATGACCACAGTGAGGAATCCCCTGCTGACAACAGATTTTTTCCTCTCTAGGAAAGGGCAGAGAGATTATTTCCCTTTGAGGGTCTTCAAGAATACAGACTGTTTTTACGGCTATCTGAAGGTGATGGATCCCACAGAGAGATCTAATTAGCTGCAATACGCAGCCGAGTACAACTGTGTCAGCTCTCCTCCAATATAGCACATTCCCTCCCCAGCCAAAGAAACAGCAGCTTCTTAATGAAGTGCTCGGGTCTGTATTTAGCTTCTTCCCTGAAGCTGGTAGGTAGGGATGGCAAACAGGCACAGTTCAGTTCTGCTAGTGACTGCTATGCACAACATACCAGGAAGGCATTTGGGGTAGATTCCATTTGGGCTTCCTGGCATGGTCAGACAGGGTGTTGCCACCTCTGGGCTACATTAGTGCGTGGTGAGAAGCTGCCAGCAGCCACATGGGCTGGGACAAGGGGCTGCAGGGGCAGAGGTGTTTGCTGCCTGCTTCATCAGGAACTTCTCCTGAATCCCGCAGCTCTATGAAAACATTTTAAGATGAAAACTGAGGCAGAATGTGAGCCTCAGGATATTGAAGTACTAA
Source organism: Rhynchotus rufescens (assembly GCA_032273925.1). Taxonomy (NCBI): domain Eukaryota; kingdom Metazoa; phylum Chordata; class Aves; order Tinamiformes; family Tinamidae; genus Rhynchotus; species Rhynchotus rufescens. The sequence continues at coordinate 11,936 of JAVCKT010021732.1, forward strand.
CCCAAAAAGCCATCGATAGGGTCTTGGCTTTGCCCTGAACTGGTCCAGGGACAAAGGAGACCTTCACAGCGCTGGGAGGGATTTGCAGAGTCCCCCAGTCTCTTGTCCTGTATCTGACAGCCACGTGTTTCTCCACTGGTCAGAGGCCTGAGGAAGGCTTCTACTGCTGCACACAGATGACGACAGTTGATGCTAGGGAAATATTCTTCTTGAATTCATCTATTCACTTGAACCATTTCATAAATTTCTTCATGTGGCCTATTATCTGTAAATAAGAAAGTTTGCATGCCTAACTTGCAGCTAAATACAGGTATTAAAACTGAGGCCAGAAGGGTATATATTTTCTCTGCAACTGTCCTATTTGCTAGGTAGGGGCTGGCCACAGTTTCAGTCGCTGTCTGTCGGATTCTCGTTAGCAGAAACACAGCACGCATAAAGTGGAGCTTGTTCTCCAGCATGGTTTTTCTAACTAGTCAGTTCTCCAGAGATCTGATCCTTACGAAACAGGCGGTGGCATCTAGGTGAAGGTCCCGGTATGTGGGTGCCGCCCGCGCGCTGGCTGTGTTTTGTTGGTCCCGAGGTGTTTGCCCTGTCGGCTGATCCGATAGCTCAGTGTAGTCAGCACCCCCAAAAGCTTCAGATATGTGGTGCAAAGAGGAGCTAGACAAGCACCCTACAACTCCCTTCTGGTTCTGCCAAGGTAGCGTCTGCTCAGGCGTGGCCACATTTGAACCACCAGGGTGTGATGCAGCCAAGAAATGAGCAAATAACCCATATAAACCTCTACCAGTGCCGTTTTCCTGAGAAATCCTGTAGGAATACTCAGGATGGCAGCACGTTAACATTTGCCCTTTCCCCAGCTGTTGATCCCCACTTCCTGCCTAGGCCATTGGAGGTCAACCCTGCTCCTCTCCTCTTGGCCCAGGTCGTGAAAGCGTGCAATGAAGGTGTCAGGAAGATGAGCCGAACAGAGCAGATGATCAGCATCCAGAAGAAACTGGAATTTAAGATCAAGGTATAAACATGGGCGAGCAATCTCTGCAGAGGATGCAGCAACAGCATCCAGGTGTTGTGCACATGTACGCACCTACAGTAACCAGCTCACACTGCTTTGCTGGGAGAGTTCAGTGGTGGCAGGACCCTGGCCTGTGCTGTCAAGATGCAACTCAGCTTTCAGCTATCATTTTGCAATACAAATGACATTAAAGGAAGATCGTTACTACAAAGAAAAACATTTCAAAGCTGGAAAACACCAAAGTAGAGGTTGTGACATAATTCAGCCCCTATGTATGCATTATGTACAGTCTCTTAATTACCTGCTAATGCTGTATTCTGGCTCCACTCAGGCGATGACTCGATTAATTGGTATTTCTGGAGTCAGAACAAGTGTCACTTAATACATGCCAGAAAACTCTAGGGCTGAGCTTAAAGTTTTTTTTTTTTTTTTCTTGCCTGCTCTGGGGGTGCTCCTCAGGTCTGTGCGTTTAAGGTGTATCTCTAAACCATTTTACATAGCTGAGTAGCTGCAGAGTCTGCTTGTTTGAAAGGCTGCAGTGGCACCCCAAAAATTTGCGTACTGAAGGTGGAAGAGGCAGCAGTTAGACTGATATTTTCAGTATTTCAGTCATTTAGCTCTAAGTGAAATGTTTTTCTGGCATTAGATGGCCTTTGGCCTGGGGTTCCTGTTTCTCACTTAATTACATGATTAAAACCTCAGCCAATGTACTGCTGTACTTTCATTGCTTGGGCAGCACTGGATCCCGGCTGGGACAGACCCAACCAGTGGCAATCTGGTGTTTTTTTGGTAGCCAAGAGGCCTGAACCAGGTTTTGAGGGACCGCAGTACCCCTTATCAGCATCCCTTATCAGCTGACATGGGCATGACAGCGCACACTGACCTCTCTGTGCCACTCTGGTCCTTTCTCTGCAGTATGAGGGGTGGTGATGGGAGCCAGTGCTACCCTTCTTTCTGCATGTTGTGGTTCTTACAGCATCGCAACTGTGTTGTCTCCTGATCTTTGCTCTCTCTTCCTCAAATCTAGTCGGTGCCCATCATCTCACACTCCCGCTGGCTCCTGAAGCAGGGGGAGCTGCAGCAGATGAACGGTCCAAAGACATCACGCACGCTCCGTACTAAGAAACTCTTCAGGGAAATCTACTTGTTCCTTTTCAATGACCTGTTGGTAATTTGCAGGCAAATTCCTGGGTGAGTATGAAGATTGAGGGGGCAGACAGAGGACTTGACATATCCTGCTTGTCCATGGGGTTATTGGAGCAGCCCTTGCTGGCTCATCCACTCTCATCCAATATTGATGAGATGCCCCCATTCTGGGCACCCCAACCTGGCCTGGGCATCCTCCTTAGGTCAGCAGTCACCTCCTCACCTCCGAGCAGCTGCTGCTCATGGTGGCACAGCTTTTCCCAGCCACCCCAAACGTAATGAACTTCATGAACTTTGAGCTGGGTCTCTCATCAGGGTGAGCAAGCACAGGCCTAGCGGCTTCTGCTGAGCAGCACTGAGTTGAATCAGCTGCCGGGCTGACCCAGGAGGACTATCCTGCTGTCAGGGCAGTGATTCTATTTCTTTACTCGTTGCTATCCTGAGAGCTTCTCAGATTTAGCTAGTCAAACATCTAAAAAAAAAAAACAGTCCGGAAAGTGACAAGCCTAAGGCTAGAGATTGTATTTGGCATGATATTCCTGCCTCAAGAGGAAGAGAAAGTCATCATTTCTCAGCCTGGGCCTTGTGCAGCTAGAGATCAGTGCAATCAAGCAGCAGAGACAGCCGAGTCTCAGGGAACAGCATGTTCTTAGTGGCATTAACTAGACACTGTTAGGAAGTATCTCACCCGTCCAAAGTTTCTAATGTCTCGTCACAGTGTCGGTGTCCCTAAAAATCACTTCTGTGGTAGCTCACCTGCAGAAGACACAGACTCTTTACAGGCAGGAGTAATTAGGCCTCGCAGGTGCCTTTGTCTTTGCAGTAGCATCTCCTGCGTTTGGCACGTGGGCAGCTCAGACACAGAGCGAGCCCCTTGCCCCAGGCTGCGCGAGGAGCCTGGGGCAGAGCACGCCCGGAGTCTCTCGTTGTGCCATCCCCAGTCCAGTTCTGAGTGGCTGGAGCCCAGCTCTCCCGTGGTAACTGCAGACGTTTCCCGTTACCCTCTCACAGGGACAAGTACCAAGTGTTCGACTCCGCATCCCGGGGACTCCTGCGGGTGGAAGAGTTAGAAGACCAGGGGCAGAGCTTGGCCAACGTCTTCATCTTGAGGCTGCTGGAGAACGCGGATGACCGGGAGGTCAGCTACATGCTGAAAGCATCATCCCAGTGAGTATGACGGGCACGCCCCACGCTCAGCCATGCTCTCCAGGCAGCCACCTGGACTTCCTGGGTGATCTCTGGTTGTAGGGGAAGACAGGAGAAGAGGTCTCTTCATAAGAGCCTTCTGCAGCCCTTGTGCTGCTCAAGGCCTCCTCATCAACCTGGCTACAGGTGTTTTAGCTCACTGATTATTCCCTTCAAGTTCCAACAAACTCAGGCCAGGCTAACACAGCTGTGGTTGCTTCAGAGCTCCGGGCTCGGCTTTCTCTCTGGTCTCAGTTTCTTATCAGGCCAGTGGGTTTGCGGGCACAGCATCTGCGCCACGAGCTACGCAGTGCCCAGAGCCACGTGCCTCAGCTGGATGCTGTGTGGCCTTCAAGGGGGCACTGTTTGACATCCACATGCCTTGGCAAACACCAGCCAGGACTGGGGTTGCCCAACTCCTGCTGCAGGCCCGGGGTTTACACCCTGACCCCTCAGCATGGCATCGTGCCTGGGGCAGGAGGAGGAGCCGGCAGCACTGCAAGCACTGCAGCTTCCCTCCAAGCAGGTGACTGTTGCTTCACTGTGCTGAAAATAAAGATGTCAGTCACACTACACAGAGCCCCACAGTGTTTGACATCTGTGGGACTGAGCTGTGCAGAGACTGACCAAGCAGGCCAGGCTCAGGGGAGGCAGCGGCATTTCACATGTCTGCATCCTGCTCTGCTCGCTCATAGCCCCTGCACGGGGGTGATGTGGGCACAAACCAGGCACTTGGGTGAAGAAAACTGAGCAAGTAACAGAGGGAAACAAGTGCCACAAGTTGATCAGTGCATCCTACAGAGGAGCTGCGGCTGCAGGACAGATCTGAAGGGCTGCCATCCAAGCAGGCAGAAAATTTAGGCTCTCTCAATGCCTGGGGAGACACAAACTGTTCCATTTGTGAGAAGGGCTAGAAGCAGCCTCGAGAGAGGGCCAGTGTTTGGGCTTCTCTAGCACACGCGAGATCTTTGCCCTCCTGCTGCCAGCAGGGTTTTGCATTTAACAAGAGCACCCTGAATCCAGCAGTGCCTTTGCAGGGCTCTGTCGTCTCATCCACTATCAAACGAGCAGTGCCCTCGATCCGCTGTGATGTCAGCCTGTGAGGGAATCAGCCACTCTGCCCTAGAAATATCCCCATGTGGCAGCTGTGGGACTAGATGGGTCTCCTAAGTGTGTTTTCCCAGGAAAAACTGTGCCTGTGGATCTAGCAGAGCCAGGAGCTGCCCCAGAGCTGCACTGCTCTTGGGATCCTGCTGCTCCCCAGCAGCAGAGCTGGCTGCATCCCAGGGCCATGGCATGAAACCAGCTCCATGTTCTGCTTCCCTTCCAAACAGTCACTGGGAAAGTCCTCCATGGGTCCAGGACCCTGGGGAACTGGCAGGGGAGGCTGAGAGAGGAGGAATTGGGATGCAGGGCTGCCGGGAGGTGCAGGGTCCCTGGGACTGTCTCTTGCTCACCACCTCCATTTGTCTTCCTCATGCAGGAGCGAGATGAAGCGCTGGATGATTTCGCTAGCCCCGAACCGGAGAACCAAGTTTGTTTCATTTACGTCCAGACTTGTTGGTAAGAACTGCCTTCCCTCCTGGGCCCTTACCTGCCCTGAGGGGCTGTTTGCAGGGCGCTTACATGCACCTCAGCCTCGAGGTCCCACATGCACTCCCGCCTCTCCGTCCCTCACTCTGACCCTGTCCCTTGGCAGACTGCCCGCAGATCCAGTGCGTCCACCCCTACATGGCCCAGGAGCCAGACGAGCTGTCCTTGGAGCTGGCTGACGTCCTCAACGTCCTGGACAAGACGGATGACGGTAAGGGTGGCGGGCCAGCCCTGGCCTCCCTGCTGGAGAACAGGGCTTTGCTGCAGACAGTCGGGTGAGAACCCGGCACCGCAGCTGGAGGAGCTGCTCCCTCCACTAATGCTCAGCTAGGCTGCCCTAACCAAACCAGGGCTGTCCTTACCTTGACAAAGCCTCACATCTGCCTGGTGCCAGTCCCCGCAGCCTGCACTTTTCCTGGAGCGTGCACGCCAGCCTTTCTGGTTGGGGAACTCAGTCACATCTGTCTGCCAGGAATCGCTCCAGTGGCACCAGGAACAAGCTGAGAAGGCTCCTGGGAAGCAGAGCAGCTGCTTTCACTGCTGTCCCTTTACCTGCTCGTCCGAGTGCAGCGCTGCCTCGGCACGCTGGCCTCCTGCTGCCTTTTCAGCTGCCTCTCCTCTGGCACAGGCACCTTCCCGAAAGCAGCAGTAGCTTAGAAGTGGTTTTGCTCCCAGCTGTCCCAGTAAAAGGGCTTATCTTTTCTCTCCCTCTGCCCAGGTTGGATATTTGGGGAACGTCTGCATGACCAAGAGAGGGGCTGGTTCCCCAGTTCTATGGGGGAGGAGATCCTGAACCCCAAAATCCGAGCACAGAACTTGAAGGAGTGCTTCCGGGTGCACAAGTCAGATGACAGTCAGAGGAGGAAACTGGGCAGCCGAAATCGCCAATGATGGACGGCGCCCGCGAGCAGCTCCGGGCGCCGCAGGGACCGTCCGCCAGCCGGGGGAATGCGGCGGCGGCGCCGCAGGACACAGAGACCTGCCGAGACTGGCACCTCTGAACAACCAGACTCTAGTTCCTGGGCTCCCCTCTCCCTGCTGCACTGATCCTGTTCTAGAGACCAGTGCTCTGACCCAGGCGCGCTGCGAAGCTCCGGGGAGCAGCACCCGGGGCAGGCGCTTGCTGCTGCACCCGAGGACGCGCTGGGGACCATAGGGCTCTCCTAGCACTGCGCTTCAGGGAGCGGAGACCAAGGCCGCACCGTGGCTGGGATGTGTCCCCCAGGGATCCTGATTCCCAGCCTCTGTGCTGTAGGGCCCATTCTGCAGGGCTGACCCTTTATCTGCCCTGCACGAGGCCCAGTGCCCTGCCTCCCCCGAGCCCAGCCTTGCAGCCCTGCATCCCTGCTGCTGCCTGCAGGAGCCTCAGAGCACAGCGGGGACCAGCCTGGAGGCTCTGAGCACCACTGGCCACCCTGGGCCATGCAGTGCTCAGGATGGAGCCGCACTACGGGCACACCAAGGGACACTGGGAACACTGGGCAAGTGACCTGCAGTGGAAAACTTGTGCAAACTGTTTGTGCACAGCCGGCAAGGCTGCCCAGGGTCTTCTTAAGCCCATGAGGTGACATTGAGCCAGGAGGCAGTGAGGAGGCTGAGCACGCGCTGCCTGCATGCCTGTAACCCCTGCTACCCTGCACGCCTGCGTGCACCGCTCATCCCCATGTACATAGGCACCCCCTCTGCTGCCCGCAGAGCTGCAGGATCGCACCTCCTCGCATGAGCACCCCAGGGCACAGCATCGAGAGCCGCCAGGGCAGGGCTCGAGCATGAAGCAGCCCCTGCAGCGACCGCCTGTTCCAAGAGCCCCGTGCTGCCGCAGCGGATGTTTGACATCCAGCTCTGAGGTCGCAACGGAGGGTCACTGCACTCAACACTGGGAGCCAGCTCGGGGGATAGGGAGGGGGTACAGGGGGCTTGGGAGGTTGCAGTCGCCCTTAAAGGTCCCTGGAGGCACCATAGCCCAAGGACAGCTGGAGCAGTGTCAGCCCTGCTCCTGCCCCTACAGCTGCACTGCTGGAAAGCAAAGGGGGAGCATCGCTCCTCATGCTGTAACCACATCAAGAGCTAGGGGGCCTGGACCTGCCCCCAGTGCCCGTACCACCCGTGGGAAATGGTTGGGTGCCCAGCCTCCCACCTAGGCCCAAAGCAGGGGTTGGGGTGGGGAAGGGGATGCCCCCCATTTCAGGTCACCGCACAACAGCCCCCCAGAGCCAGCTTTCCACATACAGCTCAGCTTCCACTCCGGCTGCAGCTTCCTGGGGCAGAAAGCAGGGCAGCTGCAGCTCTAGGGAAGCCTTCAGTTCCCCAAGGACACGCTGCACTGCTGTTCCTCAGGCTCTGCAGGAAGCCCCCAGCCCTGTGAAGGTGTCACTCACACACAGAAACCACCACTCACCCAGCAGAGTGAGTCGCGTGGGTGGGTGGGCACAGAGCAGAGGCGCTGCGAGGTGGAGGGAGCCCAGGCGCCTACCCCACAACCCCCAGCAAGCGCGGGACTCACTCCAGGCACCTCTCCCCTGCCCAGCAGGAGCAGTGGTCGTGGTTCCTCAGTCCCACACGTTCCCAGTGCAGGGTCAAAGGCTGCCCTAAGGTAAAAGGACCTTCTCAGTGTCTTGTTGCCCTTGTGATGAAATACAGCTCACCAAGCCAGCATGCACAGAGCCCTGGCCTCTTCTTCCTCCCCACATGCCCACCACCACCACAGTGGGGTGCCCACACCGGCCTCCCCATGGAGCAGCGGTACGCACAAGAGGGAGGCAACGGGGTGGGGGACAAAACGCCTTTATTGCTTCAGGAGGCCGAGAACTTCCTCAGGGTGATGACGACCAGGGCCACCAGTACCGAAGTGCCCAGCAGGGAGGCGATGACAATGGCACCAATGGCTCCAGGCCCCAAGGACCCTGTGGGGAAACATGAAAGGACAAACATGGGACCTCCGCTCAGCCCTGAGAGGGGTGCCCTGCTCTGCTGCACCCCCTCCCCCCCGCGCACCCCTACCGTCAGCAGCGTCAAGACGATGCAGGCGGGTGGTGTCCTCGGGCTGGGCGGTGCGCGGCGG
>JAVCKT010021732.1:23842-48882 GCA_032273925.1 Rhynchotus rufescens
ATTTTTTAAACAAAACAAAGCAACTTAAATCTTTTCCCTTACTATATATGACATTTTTCCCCTGGAAAGTTCTAAGTTCTATGATTCTCAATGTCTTCCTCAGAACTACAGCCTGCCAAACAGATTGAAGAATTAATAAGTCTAACATTTCACACACTTTCCTCTCTCTCCAAGTGCAAACCAAAGGATTCCTCTGATTAGGAGGTGGAATCACTGGTTCACCTCACTGTACTCTGCCTGATACCGTACTCTGGCCCAAACTGCTCCCCAGCAGCTACAGGTGCATTAGACAAGAATGTTCTCCAGGAATCTGATGCGTTATTAAGAGAATTCCAATCCTGAAACACAGGCTCTAAAGAAAGCTCAACTTTCATCTTTTCTATTTGAATTCAGTGGGCACACCAAGACCATTTCTACATTCCGCGGGACTTCCCCCACCTCACCAAGACATTAATAGGAAAGGTAACCTAGCAAGCTGGGATCCGCTCGGACCATCTTCTGTTTCTTCTTTTTCTTCCCGCTTTGCACAGCCTCAAAGTTGGATTGCTGGTTGTTGCTCTGATTGGTCTGAAAGACCGAATGTAGTGAACTGTGGTTCATCCCCCACACTGAATCCTAGAAAGGAAACAAGCACAAGATTATAAAACGGCAGTAAGTTTTGTTCATTTATACTGAAAACATTCAGAGAGTCCAAGTTACTTATTACATGTGCAGTAGCACTGGGTCCCAAAATCATCCTGGCCAGCACAAGTCGCTATTTGATCTGCAGATGGTCTCAACTTATTTAATTACAAAGGATGTATGATCTTGTAGCAAGTATTTCAAATTTTCCTTTTTCTCTACATTTCCAATCACTTAAAACCCTGCCTATCCCTTCTATCAAATCAGCAGAAACGCAGACCCGAATTGAGTCTCATGGACAGCAGCCATTTACCTCACGGGCAGTAGCAACACTGACCTGCTGCTGCTGCTGCTGCTGCCGCTGCTGACTGGCTTTCTGTTTGGCACGGCGCTCAAGAAACTGCTTGGCAAACTCCTTGGCCTCAGGAGTATCTCCAAGGTAGGCTCTGATGTAATCATGGACCTCATAGGGAGACTCCACTTCCTTTAGGAAGGAAACAAACGTGGGAACTGCAAGAGAAGATGGTCATGAGAAGGCGTGTGCAGAACGTGCAAAACCCTGCAGTTTGGATTTCTGTTTCAGGTCTTTGTCAATCTCAGAGCCACAGCAAATGGCTTCTCCTTTTAAATTCCCCACAGTACAAAACTAATGCTTCATTTATTCTACAGGCAAAGCAAGAATAAGAAAGCCAGCCCGTGTGATGAAAAGAAAGATTAAACTGACAATCCTAAGGGTGCATTAGTCCATTAGCTTTTGACTGTGCCAGTTTGGAAGCTAATTCAAAGTTAAGGTCAGGACCAAATGGAAAATACTCTCCTCAATGCTGTCACATATATAAATATATGTGTGTGTGTGTGTGTGTGTGTGTGTGTGTGTGTATTAGCTCATATATATACACACACACACACACACATATATATGAGCTAATATATATACACACACACACACTTTTTTTTTTGCTCAAGCACAACAAGGCATCGTCCGCAGTGCTCGTTCTGTTCTGCACGCAACCAAGTTCAGCAGCAAGCACACCTGTAAACCTCTGTGACCACCTGCTGCCCCCAGAACACCTACAAGTTCTTGGGACTATCATTTAGGAATTACGCCAACGTGACACAGTTTGTCAGGCAGTACCCCATTTACACTCCTCACCACCTCTTACCATCCAAGTTATTGGCTGTGTTGAGTGCATGAAGCATCTGTTCACACCATTGAGTGAATCCATCCTGGGCTTTATTAACCCCCTGGAACAATTTCAACAGCTTCTCCTCCTCTTCCACCTTCTTGTTTTGTCTACTTGTAATACCTACGGATTTACTGAGATAAAGAAAAAGCAGACAATACTATAGTTACAAACTATCAGATTTAACAGTGCAGTATACAGCACAGCACTACAACACTCACTAGTTTACAAGAGGCAAGTACTGTTTAAGAACTAACTCATTTTCCAAGTCAAAATAATTTGCGACTGATCACCTATAAGCTATTTGTTGTCAAAACAGATCCTGAGTGACACACACAAAAGGCAAGTACACAAAGATGCTAAAATTGCTTAGTGATCATCTCAGGACCAGTAGCCTTTCTTGGCAAAAGCTCCTTCCCCAATTCCTACCTGAGGCTGGCATTGCTTTTGTTTTTATTGGTCGAGTTACGAGGTCCCACTTCCTTCACTGCATCATCCCAGAAACCCATGTTTGAGTTTTTGGTATCAGCATTACTCCAGATGCTACTGACTAGGTCAGATGCCCACTGGTTGCTGGGATTAGTGTTTAGGGAGCCCCACACTGAATTCCCAATGCTGGTGTGCAGGTTAGAGTGCTGTTGAAACATAACAAAGAGACCTGGTTATTAGCACCAGACCTGGCAAAACAGTAATGAACAGACATGGAGAACTGTCATGTACTGTTTTCCTCCACGCATCGATTAGACAAACACTGTTCTTACCGTGGTATTTCTGACTCTGTTCGGCTGCTGGTGCTGCTGTTGCTGCTGTTTCTGCATCTGCCTTGCCTCTTCCTGCTGTATCTCCAGCAGGGACTTGGTGGTGCCTGTTGGTTTGGTGACATTACCCCAGCCTGACAGTTTTTGCTGCTGCTGCTGCTGCTGTTGCTGGAGGGCCTTCATTAGCTCACGCTGCTGACGTCTTTGCTGTGGCATGCAAGAAAAACCCTTGGTCACACTTCCAGGACATCATCACTACTCAGAATTCCATCAGGGAAATGGATTTTAGACAGATTTCAGTGTCTTGGATAGAAGCTGGGCTGACCTTACATTATTTTAGGGCTGCTACAAATCTTCTAAAAATGGAGACGCTAAATGTGACTGCTGAAGGCAAATTGTTTATTAGCTTGAGACAGAGAATTAATTGTTATGGCTGTTGGTAGCCAGGCTCTTGAGATCTTGGGGGAATAGCTCCCCTTACCACTCTGGTTCCATGCACATCTAAAAAGCAAGTTACAATACAGGTGTGAAAACACTTTGTTTCTTGAACATTATGATACCCTAGGATTAGAAGAAAAGAGCATCCTCTGCCCTGTCCTATTTTCAGAATATTTACATTAAGATGCTACAAAAACATTCCAATAAATTCAATCTATGACTGAAAGATAAAATTAACTTTTACTTCTAAAAACTAAACTGAATAAAAACCACCTTCATCCTTGTCATTCTCACTCCTATCACTCAACAGTTAAAGAGGCATTTGGTCAAGACCACTCTAATGAAGGAGTTACAACCCCTCAGTGTCAGAATTCACCTCTTCTCGAAGCTGCCGTTCCCGTTCTTCTTCTAACTTTTGGATTTCTGCCAGTGACAGTGTGGTCTGGGATTGACACGCTCCTGAATTTGATTGCTGACCCCATGTTGAAGATGAAGGGAGCTGGGCCAAGAAATAAAAAATAAAAAAATAATAATTAAAAAAAAGAATTCTGCTAAAATATAAACACGAAAAACTGTAAAAGCCCATAGGGTACAGGTAAAAAGGGGTAAAAGGTCACCTTCAAATTGATAAAATACATGTATAATATAGTATAAAAATGATTAAAATGTACACTGAAATTATAAGCTGTTTCTTGAAATTGCCATCTAATGCATCATTGTCAAAGCAGCAGTATACCGAGAATGAAGCAAAGCATCCCTGGTCAGAAAAAACAGCAATCAACTTTGATTCCAAAGACTTAAGTTATTCTGCATTCACACGCTTTCTGTGGGATAAATACACGGCAAACATATGAAACTTTATGAAGAAACAACTCAACCAGCATGGCATTTATCTGATCCAGACACACAGCTCAGTTGCTTTTTCCTGGAGAAGATAACCAGAGTCTAAACTTACATTTATTCTAGTAAACTTATAGAATGGGGAACTGCAAAAGCCTTTTGCACCACATTTGCTAGTCAAACCCCAGATTTACAAGGCAAAGATGGCTTCTCTACATCCAAGACACCAAGTGGAAGACACCAAGTCTTCCAGCTCTACAGCAACAGGGAAGCTGATACTTAGCAGCAGCCCTCACTCACTGAGGAAAGTCTACATGAACCTGTGAATTCCTTTTCTCCATGCTTGTCTGAATCCACCCCTTCACTTGAATTTGTTTTGCATATTTTTCTTCTTTTTCCCTTCCCATCACTCTGATGCAGACAATTTATTCTCATCCCTCCTGAGATGATTCCTCAATCCCTGCTCCCTTCCACCTTGAATTTTGTAGTAATTTCACTTAACATACAAAACTGAAGGAGGAGGCTAGGCTACAGACATGTGCTACCTTCATTTGTGCAAGCTGCTGCTGTTGCTGCTGCTGTTGCAGCCTCCGTAAAGCCTCCTGCTGCTGCTGCCTCTGTCGCATGATTTCTTTCTGGCGCTGGAGTTCCAGCTCCTTGCGCTTCCGCTCCTCCTCCTCGAGCCGCTGCCTGGCTGCCTCCTCTTCCATGCGGAGCCGACTTTCCTCGAGGCGCCGCTGCGCTTCCTCCTCTTCCCGTGCCCACTTGGCAGCCTCCTCTTCCTTCCCAGGACATAAAGGAGAATAAAGGCTCTAAGTTGACTTAGAAAATTTAGATTACTTCGGTTCTGCTTTTTAAAGACCTTGACAGAGTGGAGCCTTTTTATCTGTGAGCTGAAGTGCTGTTCATTTATTTTTATAATTCAAAGGCAAAAGCCACAAAGCTAAGCTAGATTCCCTAAAAATACAAGTTGCACATGGCTCCACCAAGGGACTGGAAAGAGAAGACCCTCCCTAGGCTCAGTCCTGTTCATATCACCTTCCTTCCAGAAACTGTCCGCCTTCCACTCTGAGCTGCTTCTGTATTCTTACCTTAAAAGAACAGCAGTGCTTGACTGTAATGGAGAAAAAGAAAAAAGCTCAGAAGGGAAAAAAGGCAAAAAGTCACAAAGGACAGAGTTTGAGATGGGCAGGAAGGAACTCAACTGAGAAAAAGTGAGGCCTACTGCTGAACACAAGAGCTGCGGAGATGCTGCTGCTAACAAGGAGATGAATATGTGGTGGGACTGAAATGGTAATGAATGTCTTGTTTGGGAAGGTGCTGAAAAATAAGCCTTAATTAAATAACTGGCAATTCTGAAACAGACCTGCAAATTAATCTGAAGCCAGTTGTGTTTTAAGGTTAGTTTAAGAGACTGTTACAGGATCAACTAAGGAGCTGGAAGTACTCTAGTGTGGACCCCACAGCTGACCCCAAGGAAAAAAATGCTACTACTAAGGCAAGAAAAGAGAGCAGAATAATCACCATAAAGCTGTGACTTCTGAAAGCGTCTTGCCAAAGTTCAAAAAGAGTGGCAAAAGATCACCTCAGAGGAAAGTTAATGACAACACTTCCATGGTAAAGACTGCGAGGATGTCAACTTGCTACATAAATTATTGCTTGGCAGAGTATTGTAGGTATTCTGCCTTTCTTATGTAAGAAGCATTAAAAATACATTGCAAAACCATTCTTAGCATTCAGACATGCAAAAAACCCCAAATGTTCCACAAACACCACTTTTCCGAAGACAAGATCAGGTTCTGATTATTTCAATCAAAATACAGGCAAGCAACACACAATATGATACTATCTATGAGTTTTGCATTCCTCCACAAACACTGATGTTCTCTCAGACACAGATGCAGGTTTCCAAGCTCGTTCAGCTCTGGCTGAATAATAATTAAATAGATCTCTTCTGCCAGTTTTCACCTGTTTACGAAGTAATTCCTCCCGCTGCCGCCTCTCCTCCTCTTCTCTTCTCCTCTCTTCCAATCTTCTAAGTGCTTCCTCCTGCTGTTGCCGCTCCTCTTCCTCCCGCTGCCGCCTTAGTGCAATTTCCTGCTCTCTCTGCCTCCTCAGAGCTTCTTCCTGAAGTTGGGAACAAAATGTCAATCTATAAACTCATTTATGAGCTGCACAAGAACACAAAATACTACAGTCAGGTCATGTGAATGCTTCAGTGGAAGTTTCTCTGCTTCAAGCTAAGTGCCATCCAAGTATTAAGCACCAAACACCCATGTGCTAAGAAGCTTTCTGATGCGATGTGCATTTCATACTTAAGTGAACTCTATTCATTAAAAGATGAATAAGATTTTTTTTTTTTTATGCCTAGCTTTGCTTTTATACAAAAAACAAGGGTGTGGAGAAAGGGCAGAATCTCTCTTTCCAGTATATAGCAACATTTGAACAGTTGCATTTTGACATGCAGACACCTCTATAATCTTTTTGGGTGTCAACTACAAGTGGAACCTTTTCCTACAGGACTTTGTATGCTTGGAGCACACTGCAAAACCCAAACCATATCTCCAAATGCCAGTAAGAAGCTGGAGAAGCCCAGGGCACTCAAGGACACTGTTATCTTGGGAAGCCCCAGAGGAATGTGGAACTCAAAGGGGTTTGATCAGACTTTCCACCCTTTCCTACGGCTCTGAAGATTAATGCAAATTTTTCTATTCTGCTACTTATCCTCTGGCATATTAGGGCACATCCAGCTTCCTGACCACCTCTGTTATCAAAAGGAGCAGCACATCTGGGCATCTTTTCCACGTGCTCCTGGCTTCCCCTTGAATAAAATAGCCATGCTTATTGCAGCCTTTTCTTATTTTTGCAATTCAGCAACTGCATTGAGGCCACCCTGCTTTTCATGCCTTCCTCCCACCTTCTGACATATCCCTCTGGCTCCGGTCAGACTCTCCACCTTTTGGACAAGAACTTTAAGGCATTCTTAAGGGTATTTTCCTTCAGACAGTCAGGACTGAGGACTGTGCCATTTTATTCCTACATTTTCCATGCGCAGCATGTCATCTGCAGGAATGAGGGAGGCTAGTTGCGTAGCATGGAGATATAAATTCTGAACTCTGTCAGAATAAGAAAGGTGATTTTGAAATCCAAGACCCTTATGTCTACAAACGTATCTACTGCGTGGTAGACAGACAGCACATTCTTTGTAACCAGTCCTGTGGGAATGCAGAGCTGCAGGTTGCAAGCCATAAAACAATTCATATCCATGTGTATCACTCAAGCAGTTTGATGCTAAAGGACAAAAAATATACTTTTCTTTTTTTCATCTACTCTATGAAAAGTAACTATGACCAAGGCTTTCTTCTTTTATTTTTGTTTTTTATTTTTTTGCACTAGTTGGACTTAACAGTAGCCTGTGAATCATTTTCTCCTCCATTCAAGGCTTTGATTTCCCCTAATCAGAAAAGCTTTGAGCCTAGCCCTCAAAGCTTGGGCTTTGTAACCTGGGCCAGTAAGTGGATGAATTGGACACGTGCAGTCAGGTCACACTAATCAGGCGTCCCCAGTGCTGAAAAAAGTCAGCTTGATGCTTCTATGGGAAAGTCTGCTGGGAAGGCTGGGAGTACAAGCCTGGATTCTGCTGGACCTGAGATCATGGGCACATCCACGAGCTCTGCTCACGCTGTAAGACAGGCCGGGGGGACACTCAGCATTTGGCAAAGAGGGAGAAGAGCCAAAAAGCCACTAAGTCCTCCTGTGTGACACCCATTCGTTGCCATTTCTGTCCCTTCCCCTTTGGAAATGCACCTCTAAGTGCCATTATCAACAGAGATCTCCTGCCAGGGACACGCAGGGTGGTGGGAGGAAGACTGCAACAACTGGAAAGCTGGGAAGCACATGGTTTGTGCCATTCTTCTTTCCTACTCTTCACAGCTACAGGGAAAGTTCTCTCAGCCATTTCTACATCTTTGCACTGTTCGGGGTTGTGCTTGAGCGCGTGACCAAGAACATCCCGAGCCCTCTCGCTCTCTGCACGGAAACGGCCATGCCCACGGCTCCAGCTCTCACAGCCACCGTATTCACGGCTGTCAGCTCGGTGAAAGCTCAATGTTCTTTAGCATCAACTGTCTCTTTTATCTAATATTTGTTTTTCAAAGACACATATCTTGCTAGATCCACAACTTACAGCTGTTTTACAAGATGTGAAATAACATCACATGAGATGCTAGAGCAGCATTCCCCATTCCAGGTTAATACCTTACTTCAGTAGGCTCTGGACTCTTAAATATTTTTTTTTCAGTTCAGCATTAATTACAAATCTGCTTCCCTGTGTTAAGGCCTACAAATTTTCCAGTTTCTTGGATTTCACCTTGGGCCAGATTCTTTAAAGGGAAAAAAGCACACAACTGTTTTTTGAAGAAAAACAATTATAAGCTATAAGACCTCAAATTTTGTTCCTGAAAGCAATCAGTCATTATAAAACAGAAAATATCATCACACAGGAAAAGAGGGGGTGTGGGGGGGGAAGGCAAGGGGGAATAGGACACACAACAAAACAGAAAACAACACCCCCCACACACATCCAGGAGCTACACCAACTGGGTATCATTGCTTGCAATGCTGCAGTGCAGGTAACTGATGGAAACTACCAACAGCACTGGATTCACCATCATTTGGTATGAAATTTCATCCTATGGGATTTAATCGATATATTAGTTATTTTTTAAGTTATCAGTTATTTTAAAAATTCACCATCAACAGTGTATTTACTAACCTTATATACTAGTCTTTTATGCAGTATTACATCAAAAGCCTTCCTGAAGTCCAGGCAGATTAAGTCTACTGCTTCACCCCTCTCAGCTCTCACTGTCATCTCCTCAAAAGAAGTTAATCAAATTTGTTAAGCATCATCTCCTCTGCATAAGTCTGTGCTAATAAATCAGTTCATCGCTGACTACAATGCCTTCTAGAACAGAGGTCAGATTCAAATATTAGACCAGTTTCCTTTCTTTTTATACATAATTATTAAACTCTTCTCTAGAAAGAGAAACTAAACTTTTTTTTTAAATTAAACACAAATCTACTGCTCAGGATTAGGCATTTTGGCAATTACTCCATTGGTAACAAATGAAGACATCTGCTGTTACTGCCATCCAACCCCATTCTCCTTCCTCTCTGTACGGAAATTATTTTCTATGATATCTCAGAGAGGGAGAGAATAGGATCATTTTTGTGTACAAAGCCAGAGTGGACAGAAACTTCAGGATTTAGTGGATGTTTTGAACAAATTAGACAAAATGGCAAAACCATTAATCGGAAATGAAAACTTAATCCAAAGTCTATTTGAAGCCAGAACGGATGAAACTCTGAGTTACCAAGTGGACAGCTGAAAAATTGTTTATTACAAAAAGATCTAAAGCAATTTAATTCAGTTAAACTTTTTAGAATATTAATTGTTTAAATGATATAATAAAGCCTGAGCTTGAGCATTAGAGGATACTTTTCCACTATATACCATAATGGCTTACTTTATATAAACATAGAAAAAAATATTAGTGTAAGGAGCCATTTATTTACAGATTTGGTTCTTACCAATTCCTTCAAAGCTGGCTACATAGTTCAGTATATTCTATTGAAATTCATCTTCAGGGAGAAAATCCAAAACACTGAATGAATAATTAAGGTCCAAGACTGATAAAACTAAAGATCTCTCACGGGATTCCTTAGAATTGCTTAATTCTTAAATCAGGAAATAATCTTCACAGCTATCTACCCAAGTAAATACAAAGAGTATTTTGAATGTTTTTCTTTTGTCTACTATACAAATGCAGTTAGTTGATAAATGCCCTGCAAAGCATCTTTTTTAGTGATTAAGCTCACCAATGTGTTTGTTCTTACCCTTCATGTGCAGACTGGCGATCAACCTTCACCATCTTACCCTCCCTATCACCCTCAAGGAATTATTCTCATCTTCCATACAGATTTCTGAAGTAAACGCTACAAGCCTCAAGCTAGCAATCTTTGCATTTCATCTGCTTGTAAAGATTATGAATTGGGACAAATCCTATAATTCATCCTCCTACTGCAACACAGGCCCTGTCATTCATTTTAGAAACCATGCTTGTCCAACATTTCCAAACTACATCCGTTCCCAAGTAACAATCCCAAAGTTAAAGGCTTGTAGAGCCTATGGCATAACTCTGATGGTCTTTTCTCAGGCAAAAATGTCTTACATTTTTGAGAAAAAGATTTTATGTTTTGATTCTTTTCAGTACAGCTGCCTACATCTTCTGCCTATGCAACATTTGCTCAATCTCTGCTCTACTCTGAAACATCCCTTACAGAAAAAAAAAGTAAAATTGCATAAATGGTGGACAGAGATTTCACATACAGTAACTGGGCGACTAACTAAAATCTAGTATTACTATTAAGCAATTGGGAGGAAATATTCCATAGGGAATAAAGCTCCTCAGCTCAGCTACCAGAACCTATCCTGAAGTGAGTGAAACCCCATTTCTCAAAATTGCAGCTTGGGCTCTCAAAGTTAAAAACAAGAATGGGGAAAAAGAATTATTTCATATACTCGCATGAGAAGTATTAGCACTGCCTTCATGCACACCTACCAGAGATTAATTAGACCCCACAGGATTCTTACAGTGAGTTTACAAAACGGCAGTAGAGATGAAGTGCACTGAGGAAACTCACTTGCTTCCTGCGGGCCAGTTCTTCCTCTTCCCGTCGTTTCCTCTCATCTTCCTGCTGCCTCCTAAGTAGCTCTTCTTGTTGCCTCCGAAGCTCCTCCTGCCTTTTCCTCTCTTCTTCCTCTCGTTTGGCCCTCATTTCCACTTCTCTCCTCTCTTGCTCTAGCTACAATTCATATAAAACTACACTCAGATGCAGGTAACATATTCCTACACCACTTCTTATGGCAGCTCCTGCTGAGATTATAGTAACACCATGAGAGACAGTGAAGCATCTAGGAGATGCTTTCTCTTAACTGCAGTTCTCCCTGCGAGCTGCTTGCCTGCTGGGGTCACATCCCTGCAATACTGTCCTGGCAATTTCTGTTCCGTAAGAAATATCAATTCTCTAGTCAGTCTTTCTACATCAGCTTCTTCACATCATTTCTGACTTCAGAAGCTAGCAGAGATTGCTGTGCAGTCGGCATAAAATAACTGGTTTCTGATAATGTACAGAATCGATCAGGTTTGAACTTAAGGAACTTAATACCAGAAGTAGCCATGAAACAACCCCAATAGTTAGGGCTCTTACTATTCCCTAGACTAATTCTGGTGCAAAGAGGCAAGAAGTAGGAAAAATTTTTGCAAACTGGCTCCTGCTCTGTGTTTGACATGAGAACATAACGATTTCATTTTAGAACACAGGTAGATAATGAAGAGTTTATTAAAAAAAAGGTAAAAATATTATTAGTTTAGAGGTCTATAATACTCCATAGTAATAGTTTTTAAAACAGCAGTCCACAAGGATTTTACAACTGGTTTCTATAACCATATTCTGTTTTTGAATTTTTCAAGAGATATAATCAAAATTGTAGAGTGACCTGAAGTTTAAAGAGCTAATAGTCTTCCACTGGCTCAAGAAACACAGTTGATACAAAACAGTGATCCCAATTTATTAGAATAGAAAACCGTTTCTGACCTTTGCAGCCTTGGCCTTCTCGAGCTGCTGAAGTTGTTCTAGAGCTGGTCCCTGAGCTGCAGTATCAATGGGGAGATCCCAGACACTGCTTCCTTCCCAAACTGGACAGCAAAGAAAAATATTGACAAGCAACAGTAAACACACAAACAAAAAGCACTTTGGAAGAGAAATTTGTGTATGGTGACTGTTACTAAATTCTCTGAACTAAAATTATGACACTAAACATAATTCTGAAGTCAGTAGAGGGCCACCTTATCTTCCTTAAGAAGTCTTACCCACTGGATCAAGGCTTCTTCCTACAAAATTGTACACAAGAACCAGCTATCCATATTCCTCCCGTCTGAGCAAAATACCATTAAAATGGAACACTCAGTTCCTCTGGATCAAGGATTCTGATGACCATGCAAAAATTACCATGTTTTCACAGCTCTAAAAGGACACAAGCTGCAGCACTAAGTAACCTGAATCAGTTAAAAACACTGCTGCCAAAATATCTTCAGCAAATGTCAAAAATTAGTGATGTGTGTCTTACCTGTAGGTTGTGAGGCTGACTGGAGTTCCCATATTGAGCCAGTGTCCGGCACTGACACAGACCTTGTTACAGGAGGCATCATATTCTGTTCTGATATTCTGTAATACCAACAGGAAGAGTCAAACCACCACGTCCAGGGAGAGGGGTGCTCTGAACAGATACTGACCTTTCAGTAACACCCTTCTCATTCCACCCTTTTATTTAAGATCAAAATAGGTTGCAGACAATACACTACTTGCTTGAGGAGTTCTTATTTCATTCCTGCTGTCAATGAGGGCTAATTCAGCCACATACAGTGGCAATACTCAGTACTGCCAGACCTCAGCCAACAAAGGCGTTCAGTTACTGGTACAACCGATTTGGCAAAAGCTGGTTTCAGCAGTAAGATTTTTCCTCCTCATTTTCACGTATGCATTTTAATGTGCAAAGGCTACACAGAAAGAGGGTCTCAACATCCCACAACCATTTCACTTGCATGCAGTCTCAAGGAAAGTAACACTAACATAACAGACTTGAATGGGATGGGCCCCAGAGAATATTACAAGTATCATCACATACAAGTCAGTACAGGATGAACCATCATGAGTTCAAGTCTGCGCTACTCACCTGATCTTCAGGGCCTGGAACTGCTGTAAGAGAATAGCCAGCTGTTGCTGCTGCTGGGATGAGAGGGCTGCTTTTTGCTGCTGAGCCAACACCTGAGCATACTGTTGTCTTCAAAAGAGAAGCAGAGAATCACTGGTATTTGTTCACTTCCTTATCTACATAACGCCAAGCCGCAGAAGTCCTGCGACGACTCACTCTCATGGCTAACGGTCACAGAGCTATATAGCGTACACGCTCATTGCTATGGTAAACCACAAAGCAAGGGCTTGGAAAGAATCCAAATACAAGAATTCCTAAAGCTGGTGCAGAATTCTTAAAGCTGGAGAGAAGTGTCTTCTCTCCCTCGACAACATCGACTCATTGCTGCTATTCCATTTTTCATGCCGTACAACATCCATTTCCTTTTTCAAAAATACATCCAGCTTGCTTATAAGTTGATCTAACTTTACTATGTATCCACCTATACAAATCAATCTTTCCCTACTGCATCAAGCCAACTCCTAGTAAAATAGTAGACTCTTGCCTTATCAAATCATATGCTTACAATTAGCACACAATCTTAATTACAGCGAACATTTTCAGTACTGCTCAGCCGAATAGTTTACCTGACTGCTTTCCTTTCTGTGATCTCCTACAAAACAAGTTGTTAGAAACTATCTAGATCTGAATTGCAGCTGACAACTCCAGTCAAAATGCATAAGCTGCTTTTTTCCAGCAGTTACCCACCACTGACCTGAACAGCAAGCAGATCAAGATAACTTTATGGCTCTATCCATCTCCAATTTGAGATACTGATATCCTTCTCCAACACTAAAATATCAGCACTACATTAAAAAGAGAGCTGGGGCTTGGTTTGACCATTAAGGCTTCCAACAGACCAAACTTCACCAGAGTAGCTGTGCATGACATGGAGAATGGCTGTGGAAAATGTGCCTGAGAGAGCCAGTCTGTGCCCTAGCCCTGGTGGCACTCTGGCTGCTGCTGTCAGAGCTGCAGCACTCTCAGTCCCTTGCCCAGGGAAGCCACGGTGAGAAGCTGAGCCCAGCTCATTACAGACGGGGAGCAGAGCACAGCCACTGGAAGGTTGCTGGTATGAGCAGCCTTACTGTATCAAAAGATGCTGATACTGGAGGTGCTGCATTTGGATCAGGGCCAACTCCTGTTGTCTGGTCAGTCGCTCTTGGTCCAGCTCGCCCTATGTTTAAGGGAGAAAAAAAAAAAAGAAAAGATTACTTTAATAGCACATACCTAGCAAGAACACTATACTGTAAGTACCTAGCAGGATACACAAAAGTTGCTTGCTGCACTGAAGAGGCAAAGAAAATAGAAAAATACCTACACAATCTTCAATATCTGCAAGCAAAGTTTGAGTACACAAAGATATTCTTGAAATATAGATAAGACAACATGATCGAAACAGGGCAAAATAAACCTGTTCTTAAATCAGAAGTGATTTCTTTTCTCCTCTTAAAATTGTGCATATATAAGTCTATATAATTATATGGTCTGTATTTGCTGATGTATATATTTACCACAGAGCTCAACTTTGGTGCTGGGAGCACCTACAATTCCAAGACAAAGCATTTGACATGTAAATAATTCATTTTCCCTATTTTAAAGGACCGTTTGAGTAGCAAAAGAGCCATTTAATTACCAGATGTGGAAGTGGTGCTGGACCTGGAGTGAAAGGAACCCTGCCCCACATTTTCATGATGTCTCCAAGCGGCTGGAAAGTCTCATCACATGCTCTCTTAACCAACAGGGACATCGTGAAATACCCAGCCTGGAACCACTCTGCCATCTCCTGATTACTGAAGGGACCTGAAACAACATCAACCAACACACACGGAGGGGGAAGAGGACGGGAGGCCAAGGTGATCATAGAGCTGGTGAAGAGCGTGGTTCTTGTGAAAGACACACAGCCTAGCATCAGTGTTTTCTGCCCTTCTCATCCACTTGCACAATGGGAAAGAACATTTTACATTCAAGGATGGAGCACCAACACACAATTCTGGACCTTTCCTCCATACAGTCTTTGAGAAGTATGTGATTGCTGCACTTTGCATCCATGAGGATGAGTCAGCTCTGGATGAAAGCTGAGGAGCCACTCTGGGGTGGAGCTCAATGCAGCTAATACACACCGTGCCCTCCTCAGTGCTCAGCAGGGTCCATAGCTACCTGGGCTAAAATCACGAGTGCTCCTTCCCCACACAAATCACCCAGATGATTCAGGAGTCTTAGTTGCAATATTAGCAATTTTGAAAGCAATGAGTCGCTTCAAAACAGAAGTCACATTGCAGAAATTTTGCCTTTGAAACTTTTGAAATGAGCCAAGTCCCCTCTGGTTGCAAGGTTACGTTTTTGAGGATAATTAGGAGGTACAGTTTGTCCCTGCTTCTCCCCAGAAACATCCCTCTCCCCTCCCAGAGGGGCATCTCAGTCACTTCCTTCAAAGGAGACAGTCTACCCAAATAGAGACAGCCAGGATAGAAAAAAAAGAAAAAATTTATTTTACAGTGTAAGAAACAGATAAATAGGAGTTGACCAAAAACACTATCTTTAAAACACAGCAAGAATATTAAGTAATTCTTTCTCCCTAAGAAGGATCTTTAAGAAGATGCTTCTGCTGAGAGGGCATCGACCCCCAAGCTCAAAAAACGTTATGTGGAACCTTTGCTTCTGGGGTGTGTAAGGATGTGTAATAACTGCAGGCAGGAGACCAATACAGGCACCACAAGTAAGAGCCCCACTAACCCTGTCTCAAGTTTAAGCTCGCTAACACATCCCCATTAAACACTGTGTTTGGTGCCCTGTGCTACCCAGTGACACAGGGCAGGTAAGGAGCTTGCTGTTGCTCAGTAGCTGCTAAAACACATCACCCAAAGGGGAGTCTTTTCTGAAAGCAAATTTGCAAGCATCTGTAGGAACGCTGTTCCAAGTTTCTGTGTAAAAAGCTAAGATGATTTATGTAAAACCTACAAACTTGAAACGGCTGGCAGTATATGAACCCGTAGCACCATCAACAGAAGACTGCTTGCAACCAGTGTAAGTTTGCGATGATTTTAACAGTTCTGTAAAACAAAAGAGGAAGTGTAAAGGGCACAGACCTACCCTGAATTTCTCCTTGGGGATCTTTGTAGTACCACTTCTGCATTGCTTCATGGAACAACGGCATGGAGGAACCCTTTGCTCTGTGCTCTTGAATTTTTGCTGCTAGTCTCTCATCATCAAGAGCACTGTCCTGCAGATATGCCACCATTTTCTCTGCTTGCTGCAGGAAACAAAAAGAGCAAGAAATACAAGTTACTTGCATCCTTACAGGCTGGTTTATTTGCAGGAGAAACCTTGAGCTCAACCTAACATCCTGCCAGGATGATGCTTTTCAAGTAAAGCTTTGAAACACCTTGCCTAGGTGGCCCTACCTCATGTCGTCACACTGAGGAACAAAACAGGTATGGAAATACTGGCTTGACAAGAATCCCACACTCAGCAGTCACTAAGCTTTCACCAATACAGTTTGCATTACATTTATGTTAATGTATATTTTGCTGCACTTATTTTAATGGTGTCTTTAGGAACAGTGTAAAACTACTTGACAGAGGCCACCACAAGTACTACAATCTGCAGCTCTAACACTGGGCACAGCACCTTTATTCAGATAAATAGGCTTTAATTATTCTCCGTGAAAATCACAGGGAGCGGAAGGGGAGAAGAAAAATGGCTTCAGTACTTTGTGGATTTTAAAAAATCTAGGCTACATTTTTGCTTTTCTAAGCATCTTGCATTCCACATTCCTATAGCTTCAAAATCGCTTACAGCAAAGGAATTTGAAAAATTTTACCTGTTCTAGGTGTTTGAGGCCTTCTTCATCATCTGGATCAGTGGAAACGTTGCCCATGCCTGGAGCAGCTGTTACAGGGGTCTGAACGGGGCGCAGAGCAGGATTTGAATTGGAAACAGGAGGCGAAAGATGTGCAGGAGAAGTTGTGTCTGGAGAAATCTGTGGCAAAGGTTGAGCAACAGAAGCCAAATCTAAAGAAAAAAATAAAATTAGCCCATAATCTTGAATACAAAAAATGAGTTTTGTGAAGTTGCTGGTAGAAAACAACATCCAGCAACTCAATATTTGCAGAAAAGCAAAAATCTTTTCAGATTTAAGTATCACTGTGTAGCTCAGACATGCAGCTTCAAGGAATGAGCACTTTAACCCTAGCAGTGCGAACTGCACAGACCAGTATACCCTGTTCCTTACCACACACATTTGTGCCCAGACTGATCTGCACAGCCAGAGGCACATGCAGAACTAGCTGACGTTCCTCTAGACTATGTTGCCAAAGGAAAGTGCAGGCACCTCTCAAGCATGCAAGGTGGCACTTCCAATAAATCTTATTTTTATTTATAGAGCAGTCGGTGAACTCTTGTTTTCACCATCATAATTCAATCCTCACATCTTAAGAGAACCAGTCTAACCAGAATCAATTAGGGAAACTTAAGTCTATCCATTCAGTACTTTACCTTCCCCTCTGGCGGACATTTTGGCTGGTGGCGTATTCTCTGTTCGAGTCTCTTTATCTTCCGTTTTTTCTACTCTTTCTGGGACAGACTCTTCTTTCCTTTCAAACAGGCTATTCTGCAGTGGGTCTGGAGGCTGGGATTTTGGTGGGGTATCTGACCTGGCAGCTGGTGAAGATGTTCGGACTGCTTCTTCTGCTGGTTCTGCAATATTGAACGGTTCTGCTCAAAAGAAATTCTGTACTGCAGCACCCAACAGATGCATGGGAAGTCCCCCTTACCTGCTGCTACTCTCTCTGTTTTCTCCCCCTCTTTCTTGTTCATCTTTTCATGATCTTTGGCTTCTTCATTGTGACTCCCTTCTGAGTCCGATCGCTCTTCCCCTTCCTCCACAGGTCGGAAGTCCATTTCCTGCTCCTCAGGGATGGGCTCCTTCTGCACCTTCTGCAAAGTCAACGCGGTAATTCAGAACCTCCTGCCTGCACGAGGACATCTGCTCTAAGTTGAGTACGGGACCAACACAGCTTCTCACCTTTAAAGAGAGAAAAGCTCCCGAGGAGTCGAATGTTCCCATTTCCTCTTCAGCATCTTCCAAGCACCATTCCGGGAGGCTGTCCCTGTCGTCGTCCATGCTGCCGCTGCCGCACCGCACCCGTCGGTAGCCCCGCTCGTCATCTCGCTCCCGGAAGTCGAACTCGAACCTCCGCCGCCGCTCCATGTGCTCCCGCCAGCCTGCGGAACGAGGGCCGTCTGAGCGGGGGGAAAGCAGCTTTACCAGACAGTCCCAAGGGAAGCAGCTTCCTCAGAGGGCCAAGGGGTATGAAAAAGGTGACAAACGGCGACCGAAATTCAGCAAGCCGCAGGGTTCAGCCTACCTCTGAACCGAGGCCGTAAGGGAGAACATCGTGTGTGTTCATCACACCATGAACATTAAAAGCAAGGTAGGCTACGAAAGGTGAGCCACCAAAACCAGAACCAATCAAATGAGAGATCAGTTGATCTGCTTTGAACAATCATCATTGAGTTTTTTCATAAAGATGCCAAAAACACTTTGGTGTTTTTTTCCACGCAACCACCTGCAGAAGTCAGCTCCTGAACAAACCACCCCTGCTTCTCCTCTGCCCCAGAAGCACTTCACACATACACATGGAAAACAGACTGACAGCTCTTCAATTCTACTTAGCAGTAAGTTTGGGTTATGAGATACTATAACATTATCAATTTTTTGGATTATGTTTTATCAAGGAAAAAAAGGCTGAATTTCAGCAAGGCCGTCACTATATCACGTATGCTTGCTTTGTAAATATTTCAGCTGCGTAGCTTTATCTAGCTTTTAGTAATGTCTTGAAAACAAATAAGAAATTTTTTGGCATGTAAAACTGTCAAGTCAGTGCCCTGAAACCACCTTTTCAATGTCATTGAGGGAAGAAATGAATAAGCTTGTTCCTGTCTTTTCCATCTGCTTTAAAACAGCCCCAAGGTGTGTGACTTCTGGGGTCTATCACATTGACCCCTCTTCACTGCTGGCATTTCAGAAAGATGGGGGCAAAGAAAGTCTCACTGGAGACGCGCTCATTGAGAACGTATCTTGGAAAGCTCCAGCAGCAACTGCCTCATGTGTCACCTTCAGAAGATCACTTCTGCCTGCTGCTCCACACTCCTCTGCCCACAACCCCCAGTCTCCAACCCGAGGTATGTTCAAAAAGTGCAGGCCACACAGGGCCATGCTTTTGAGTCAGGTATATGAACATGCACAACCAAAAACGTTGTTTCACTGTCAAAGAACAACCGGATCTCTAGGAACAATCTGCAGCTAAGACAGACAGCACAGCGTATCTCAAAGGACAAGCCTGATGTTCAAATTCTGCTGACATGACATCGGAAGTAACATTAAGGTTACTTTTTTTTTTTAAATCAGAAATTCTAGGGCTTCCTGTGGCACTGGAGTGGTTTTTCCAAGCTCTGAAGGGGAGAGGTTTCGGACATCCAGAAGGGATCTCTTGCTCAAACCACCAGCTGACACCCCCTGATGCAGGTTTTCCAGTACACAACAAGGGAGAGCAATGGCCTCAAGCCAGCTCTTTCTACCAGAGGCCTGGACTCAAAACACCTGGCTGCTCCGGGGGCTCCAAGTGGAAAGGTGACAAGGGAAGAACTGTCTGTGCCACTGTCAATGGGTACCTTGACACTGTGCTCAAGACAAGCCTCAATTATTTCCACGTGGTTCACAGCCCTATACTGAGCACAAGCTGCTCACAGTGAAACACAGAAAAATGGCTTTAGAGGCAATTTCTGCCTATTTTGTTAATTCCAGGTATCTTCAAGTTCGTATTAAAAGCTCGAGAGCCTGTTCACCCATACGGTTTGCTTGGAAAGATTTAGTCACGCAGTATCTCCTTTCCCAGCCTGCACATTTTCAGATAGCAGAGGTGTAAACATAAGATAAGAAACAAGTAGTGTGCATGGGCCCATTTAACAACAAAAGCTTATAAAACATGGTGAGAATATAGAGCATTTTGACAACTTGGCAATCATTAAAAAAAAAGCCAAGGTTAGGATACCTCTGAAATTCTCAGATTAAGTTATGCAAGCAAACAGCTGAGACAAGAGCTTCACACTCAGCCCTGCAGTATTCATTAAGCATCAGCTATATAAGTGAGATTTCAAGTTGGGAAACGCAGCTATAAGCGGCATCTACCCACTCCAATTTATGGTGACATTGTAGGTGAAAGATAAAACTACTAGTCACCTGGCAAAAGGAACAAGCAGACTTTACTCTCAGTTTTTAATAGCTATTTATCTCTTAGCAGTTATGTTATCACATTTATGAAAGAAGTTTCCAATGTAAATACTACGCACAGCACACAGAAGAAAGCGTGATAGCTGCTTTGTGATATTCAAGGAATAAAAAGCACAACGGACATTAAAAACTCTACTGAAAATAAGGCAAACCAAGATGAATTTGAGGAGGCTTTCAAGTAAATGACAGCCAAAAAAGCCATTTTAATATGAAATTACAGCCTCAAGCTTCACTAGAATTCCTTTGAGGAAAAATATCTTTCAGTGCAGCTGCTCAAGGGAAGACAAAATTGTGTAAGAAATAAAGCAAGAAGAAATAATGCCTATTCTTTAAGGATAACTTAGCAACAAATAAAGTCAAACAACTATAGATCATTCACTACCTTTGTAAAACCAAAAAGGTTTTTAATCTACACCTGGTAAGACAGACTTGCTTTGCAGAGTAACCACTATATAAATCCACAAAAGGGGCATCTTGGGCAAGAAGTCACTAGATCACTAAAAATAAATAAATAAATAAATAAATAAATAAATAAATAAATAGAGAGAGAGAGAACGAAAATACCAGAAGTCTCTGAAGCAGAACACTCTGAATCCAGAGCTTTGGTCACACTCCCCTCACAGCCAGTTAATCCAGGCTACCTGGTGCAGGACTTACTGCAGGGGCAGTGCCACGATTCTCTAGATCCAGGAGCAAAACAACTTTTCCATTGTACCAGCGAAGAAAGGAAGGGGCCTTCTGTTAATGTCCAACCCAAATGCTCCACATGTTAAGTTCTCCCCAGAAAAGCTTGCTGGTCAAGCCCAGACAGCTTTCAAGCTCTCTAACCTGAAGCTGATGTTTTGGGAGGAAAGAAGGCCACATCACTGTGAGCTACAAAGCAGAGAAGTGAACTTGCAGGACACATCTACTTTAAAGTAGGTTTATGTCAGCCATCTCTCTATCAAAACCCAGCTAAAAGATGTGAAATAGAGGTTCAAAATATGAAAAAAAGCAGTTGTCAGGAATCTAGATTTCTTTGCTGACCAGCAGAACCTGGTAGCTGCTATGCTCCTCTAAGCTGTTCTCACCCCAAAGCAGGCAGGCGTCGGGCAATCTAGTGGGGAGTGCTCAGCGCCAAGTCAAAGGAAGGTCCAGCCACACAAGTGAAGCCACTGGTCTGTTCTCAGTGGGATGTGTGACTAGCACTATTACCTAAGAGCAGAAGTACTAGTTTAAGGCCAATCTGAGTTAAACTCACGGTTTAAATCAAGAACACAAAGGAAATTTTTATCATCCACTACTACCATAAAAATTGACAACTCTGCCTCAAGTTCAGACTAGTGTGATGCGCCTGTCACTTCACTCCGCATTCATCTCAAATTTAGCAGCTTTATGGAGATTCTCATCACTCTCAGAGCAGGCTTTTGGATCTACTAAACTGATAACAAACTGATAAATAAGCAAAATATTTCCTATGACAGAATTAGAATGCATCAGAAACCTTTCCCAGAACATCTTTTAGAAGAGTTCAAGACCTACATCAACTTCTGAACTTCCAGGCCTCTATACTTCCCTTTATGCCAACATAGGCAGGCTTGTGCTCACAAAACACTGCTCTGGAGTGGCCTGCTCCATCTGATCATCATGAGGTACTGCTTCAGCTGGCCTGGTACCACCCGAGCATATGACAAAGTCACAGGATACAACAAACAATTGTGAACAAACATCAGGGAAAAGAAAACCATGTTTTCCAAAATTTGACCCTTGGCCTTGCTCTGAATAGAAAACATCTGATAACAAACCTAGCCTCGGGCTCAGTCTAACTTTTAGTCCAAGTCACAGTTTGAGGGCAAAGAGGAGTAAAGTGACTGCGACGATCAGACTGTCACTATCCTGACTCTCAACAGACGTAACATTTGCTCATGCTACAGTCCTAGAAATCCTTTGAGATGTTGAAACTGGTGATTATCCCTTTTTTTTTTTTTAGGGAGAGCTTGTTTATTATTTCAGCTACAAAGCAGTGTCTACCTCAGCCATAGAAACGTCCTGTTCTCCCTTTGCTTCCCTATGAGGTACAGCAGCAGGCAAGCCACAATGCTCCCTGGGGTTTCCACAAGAAGAGGCTAGCCCCAAAGAACTCCAAAAGCAAGATCCCACAACAGGCATACCTGGATAGCAGGGCCTTTTTAAACTAGTAGTAAAAAAGTGTTTCAGCTACACTACTTAAAAGTCCAGCTCTGATTTGGATTTCTGCTGCAGCTTTGGTAAAACACTGCTCGGACTTGAGCGAATGAGGCTGTAAGGGCAGGGAAGAAAAGCGACCAGAAGAGATGCCTGAACTTTAGCAAGAGATGAGATCTCTTGCAAGTACAAGATGCAGAATGCAACAGATTCTGAGATTTCCCAACAAGGGCACCTTGGCTCCCCGAGCACCACCTGAAAACTGGACAGCCCAAGCAGGTTAATGCCAGTGTCTCTCCATAAACTCAGGCATGGTACCTAATGTGGGGGAGTAACTTCTGCAGCTGCAGCCACAGTTACTGCCGTTAATAAACTGATTTTGCCAGGAATGTACTTACCTGGAACCCAGCACAGGCAAACAAGCGTCCAAAAAATATTGTTCCCTTAAATAAGTTTAGGGCCTTACGGACATTTAAAGAGGTATCTAGTGACCAAAACTTCATAAACATTGTGTGTTTTTGTCCCACGTCTTACGCCACCTCCCTTTCCTCTGCTCTCCCCAAGCCCTGATTACCCAGTACCCTTTTGCTTTAACCACTGATGCCCTTTTTATCCCCATCTGCTCTCACCTGGACTGTGAGGACGCCACCTCTCACCATCCCTCCGTGACCCAGCCAGTCGCCAGCCTCCATCATCATCTTCCCCGTTCTGCTCCTCCCTGAAGATGCGCCAGTTCTCGCTCTCAGAGCGGATAAACTCATGTTTCCTCCCTGTTGTTGCTGTCCCACCTTCCTCAAAGTTTGGTCTCACTGCAAAGAAAACACGTGCAAATGAACCCGCAGTCCAGCCTTGAGGAAACTGGAAACACAAAGGACATCATCTCGCTTCCTTACAGGCAGAGAAGCGCCAGCAGTAAACAGGGAGAGAGCCCTAAGAGGGCAATGGAAGTTTCTATGTAAGGGATATGATGGAGTTGCTGCAAGAGCAGGAGACAGGCAGATAGAGGAAGTTCCTGCCAGTCTCTATGTATGTCTAGATGAAGAGACTGAGGAAAAGAACTGACATGGGTAAAAGCAAAGCACACAAATGATAGGCAAGGAGAGGAAAAAGAAGGAAAAGACAACAAATTAGGAGACATAGGAAAGTGTAAAAGGAATAATGCAGGGTTGGGGGGAAGAGAGGATAAAACGCTGTATCATGGAAAGCCACATGCTAAAGGAAAATGGGAATAAAGTTTAAAAAACATAAATAATACCCTTTTGTACAAAGCATACACATTTGCTACATGCATAGTCAAACTTCAGGAGGGAAGGCCATACATTTTACCCAATGATATGTACACAGTTTTAGAGGATTGAAACATTACTGGAGGATTAGGGATTACAGAAGCAAATTCCCTGCAGCCAGTCTTCTGGAGAACCAAGGTCAGTATGCTAAAAGTCAGATGCACCAAAAACTCAAGTTTAAGGAAGAATCTATCACAAGTTTAGAAGCCTGGATCTGCATTTAGTCCCCAGTTTACAAGCCAAGTTATACTTAAAGAATATCATAAACCCCTCAGGTACAGAGAGAGCAGTGCATTCAGAAAAAGACATAACACTTTAGCAGAGGAGCCTCTATCCCATTGCAAGAACTCAGGCTTGACAGATTGCTTCTTTTGGTGGGACCAGGGACTCCCAGCTCTGAAACACACATGGGACCAACTCCAAAGCTGGAGGTTGCGTGTCGCCCTCGTCCCGCTGCACCCACGCGGGTGCTGCTGCTCACGAGGAACGCCGTGGCTTGCTACAAAAACGGCATTCCAAGCAACAGAGAGAGGGGCTGAACATCCAGGAAAATAAGGAAGATCCTTGGGGAAGACTGCAGCATATGCTTGCTTGTTTACACAGGCAAAACAAATAAAAGCATGACTACACTCTGAGATTTCTGGTGTGGAAAAACAACTTTTAATGACTATGTTAAGTAACTAAATTAATCTCTAAAGAACTGGCACGTTAGTAGATTTTGTTCTTCTTCTGCCAATGACCAGGTGACAGAGGTGCATGATACAATGAAGAGGGAAATGCAAAACACCTAAAATAATGCACCCCAGCAAACTTTTTAGCAGAACTCACAAATTCTTCACGCCTAAGAGCTTTGCAGCCTGGACACATAAAACAAACTCTGGACTTTTACTATGGCTTGAGAGCAACCAGCGTTCCTTCTATACACCCTCAAAACTGCAGGGCAGAAGACCTCCTCCTTCCTCTGGCTCAGCCTTTTCACACCATATTGGCTTTATTCTAGGCTGAAAGGACACAAACGGAGCTGAACTTTCAGGGGAGCAAGTTCCTATGCGGAATACCCTGCATACTCTCATTTCTTTGCAAAGCGATAGCACATGTCCTGCTGATATTTATGTTTTATTTGAGGCAATCTGACCTATGATGCCTTATATAACCAAAATATACACTTATTTTGTTAAAGACGACATCCGGCTAAAGACAACTGCTTACTTGCTGGCCTCTGCACCTTAAGCCAGCTCTGAATAAAAGCTAACTGCTGAGACACAGGGCTTCCTTGGAACTCGAACAGGGGCAACATTTCTTATTAGGAATCAATAAGTCTTTGCAGATTAAATACTCTTTTTTTTTTTTTCTCTCCCCACATTTCATGGCAAATAAATGAAGATGACATAGCAGGCAGAAAACTCAAGTCTGGGAAGCATGTCCTTTACTGCTTTTAGACCATCAAAAAACAATAGGAAGCATCCTGACACTGCCCATCGGGCAGAGGAAACTGAGAGCTACAGATTCAGGGCAGCTGGAAGAAAATAAACCGAGCGAGATGGGAGAACAACGCGGGTGCTGTGATCTGCGACTGCTGCCTTCTTTCTGCCCAGAGGAACAGAGCAGTGGGCTGTAGCCGTGCCCCATCAGATGCTGTCC